>OX155955.1:1237765-1510639 GCA_944548615.1 Micropterix aruncella
TATATATATATATATATATATATATATATATATATATATATATATATATATATATATATATATATGCATATGTATATATATCTATGTATATAATATATATATATTTTTAAACACATTAAACTTACCCCGCCTAGGAACGCCGCTAAAATGAAAAATACAGCTCTCATTATGTTAACGCTAACGTACTGCGATTGGTAATGATTTCCTCGTCCGACCACATGCCTTTTTATACTATTTTCAGGAAATTAGCATATCTATTTCCAAATTCGACATGCTCGGTCTTATGTAGAGAAGAAGACAATTGCACCTTACATTACAATTGTAAAAAAATCGGTTGTGTTATCCCAAGATTTTTCCCGGCAAGTAGACAAGCGCCCTCACCGTGCGCCAATTCGTCTTATATTGATAGTATTTTCCGTGATATCAAAATGGTACTTTTTCCAAAATTATATAGCATTTTATTAAATATGGCGAACTTTAAATATTATTTGTGTCGCTCGTGTAAGAGATATTCCAACCAAAATGTACGAGATATTCACAATGGGATTTCGGTCCAACAACGCATCTGTGTACTGGAATTCAAGTCTCTATTTCGTTCCAACAACGCATTTGTGTACTGAAATTCAATATTTCAAAATTAAAGTATGACACGCGCACCCCCTGGTGGAACGGTTTCAACCACAATTTTCACACAGACAGAAAGACAGACAGCCAGCCAGACAAACGGACATAAAGGGAGACGAACACACACAAACTTCAGTCTGGAAATGGTCCTAATCGCCTTGGGGGTGGGGGGGAGGGGTTCAAAATGTATATATCCGTCTTATTTAAAAATTATTTTATTGCGCGTTTACAATACGTTACCTTCTTGTCGGTTGGTAGGCCGTCGGTAAAGTAAATAGAAGGAAATAGACATTTGTGGTTGTCGACTACAACGGGCGAACCCGTACTACCAGGAATAACGATAATGATCTTCCGTGAGGTGAGCGTATAAGACTTTGTGGACGATACAAATCTACCGTCCAGCTAAAACCACGGACCCGCCAAAGGCCAACACCTTACGGCGATACACTAGGAAGGTAACCCATTGGGGCACCTTGACCCCTGGCTATCAGTTTTGGTAGGATATCTTTGTCTAGAATTAATCTTCAGGATACCTCCTCTCCTCCCGACTGGTTACCGGACCGAAATCGCTTACGCGGCCTCTACCTGTTGTATTTCAGCGGTATTTCAATAGGAATTTATCGCAGACCTGGGCGTCCTTTGCCCGTCATACAACTCGGGATTGGGTGGTCAATAGGTCGTTTCTAGAGTGGCATGACAACATGTCCACCCCTGCTGCTTAGGAGACTTTCAGACTTTTTCAGTAACTAGTCAGAGTGCACAACCGATAGGCGTAGCCGAACGGTGCGCAAACCGTTAAGTAGCGCCGGGATTCAATCCCACCAGGAGAAACCGGTCCACCAGCCGTGTAGCCTGAGACGCGAGAGTCTTACCCGGGGTAGCATTCTGCACGAAGAGGCTTTTGAATAGGAGCTGAGTCGTGAGTTGAGCCAATCCGAGAACAATATGGATCTTGTGGCCCAAGCTGCACGAAACCGTTCGCTACCTACGGGCTGACATCAGGTCAACACCCATGCCCGCTGCTTAGGAAACCGTATGTCGTTCCTTGACTACTCCAGTTATTTTTTGGAGTGCAACAGTCAATTTACTGTCAGTCGACTGACAGTCGACTGACATCGCACTGTGCGCACACCACACAGTGCCCGTAACTGATCCACCAGCCGTAGCCTGGGACACAGACTCCTTCCCGGGATAGACTATCATTCGAAGAGGCTATCATTCGGATAGGAGCTGATCCGTGAGTTGAGCAGACCCCATATAACGAGAATGGATCTTAGTGACCCAACTGCAAGAGAACCGGTAGCTACCGGTTGGTGATATTCAGACAACTTGGGTTGTCGACCACAACGGGCGAGCCCCTCACCTCAGGAAGTTTTAACGATTAGTCGTTCTATCTCCCTGGAGTGAACGTAGACTTGGGAAAAAAACAGTCCACCATCTAGCTACGTCACAAGCCCGTAAGAGGCCAACGCCTTAACCGCGAGATAGCCAGGAATGTTACCTGGCGGGCCGACACTCACGCCCTTACTTCCAATTGCGACCAGATTACTCCGGTCTCTCGATTGGTTCCGAGTTCGAGGTCGCTTGCGCGGTCCTCTCCCTTACGAAGCGGTGAAACGGTGTATACCGAATCTATCGCGGACCACAGCTTCCTTTGCCCGGCTGTTCACCCAGGATCGGATGGCCGTTTCAAGAGCAGTCGCCGTAAGGTTCGCAACCACCCCCGCTCTATAGGAAACAGTACTGCTTCCAGACTCCCCCGACTGTTAGTCAGAGTGCCGACAGGGAGCTAACGGGCCCATGATGAGTTGGCCACGATGACCCATGTGTTCAGGGTCGGTCACACTCACGGGTCAACACCCATCCGACGGCCTCCACGCACGGGGTGCGAACCTAGGTAGGACTCTGGAAACCAGTTTCCCCTGGGAATCAAACCTCTGGCACTCCTGGACGGTCTGCGCACCGTGCGGCGCAAGCCAATCGATTGTGCACTCCGACTAACAGTCGGGGGAGTCTGGAAATTGTATTGTTTCCTATAGAGCGGGGGTGGTTGCGTACCTTACGGCGACTGCTTTTAAAATGACCATTGGCCATCCGATCCCGGTTCAGAGCCGGGCAAAGGACGCCTTGGTCCGCGATAGATTCGGTATACACCGTTTCACCGCTTCGTAAGGGAGAGGACCGTCCAAGCGACCTCGAACTCGGAACCAATCGAGAGACCGGAGAAATCTGGTCACAATTGGAAGTAAGGGCGCGAGTATCTCGAGCCGCCGGGTTTATTCCTGGCTAAATCGCGGTAAGGCGTTGGACTCTTACGGGTTGTGGCGTAGCTAGACGTCGGATTGTTTTTGTCCAAAGTCTTCTACGCTCACTGCAGGTCGATAGAACGACTAATCGTTAAAACTTCCTGTGGTGACGGGCTCGCCCGTTGTAGTCGACACCTCAAGATGTTAGTCAGAGTGCACAGTCGATTGGCATACGCCGCACGGTGCGCAGACCGTCCAGGAGCGCCAGAAGTTTGATTCCCAGGGGAAACTGACCGAGGACAGAGTCCTTCGCCAACTCAGCAAGGGCCCATTAACTCCCGGTGATATTCAGATGGTCGGACAGAAAATTTACATTATCATGCTTAAATACATACCCAAATTTATTACGTCTTATTAGGTAGTATATGTTATCGTGGGCCGTCAATGTTAGCTAAGGATATATTTGTCATAAAAGATATTTGCAACACCTGTATTCATATACAGCTGTTTCAATTCAAAATATATTTAATAATTCAGTTGGGTAAAATATACAACATTTTAGAACATTTTTGCTTCGAAGTATCGTTGGGCAGATTCAGAATTTTTTTTACAGTTGTATTACTGTGCTGAAAAAGCAATTCTGCATGATGATTAGAGCGGTAGAAACCTGGTTTTGTGTTGAAGAAGCTAAGCCTGCTAATTTATTTGTGTATTTCGAATAATCGGTACACAAACAATATTCTTACGAATACATTAATTATTACTATTATTTTAATATAATTTATTATAAGAACATAATATTCTATGTGCATTTATTATTATTTGTTGTGTGGGGCTTTTCTAAGGTCTTTATGAGCCTTGTAACACTGCGACCATTGCTGATCTATTGTGTTCGCCACCTACTATATGTAGTTCTGCGCTAAGCATCGTGTCATTTAAGAACCGCAACAGGATTTTACGCATCAGCGGGCCACACTCGCACATGAGGTGCAGGGGAGTTTCCTCTGCCCCTTGGCAGAACCTGCACACTTTTGTGTCTCGGAGCTTGAGGTTGTTCATGTGTTTGTTAAAGCCACAATGCCACGTAAGCGCCCTCACCAGTATGCGTAGATTATTTGTATTTAGCGATAAGGCCTCACGGGCCGTCTTAGGGTCGTAAGCCTTAATTAGCGCTTTGGATTGATTCAACCCTGGCGTGTTGTTCCAGTGGTTGACGGATTGTTCTAAACATATTTGTTTGAGCATTAGGTATGCAAGGTTCAGGGCCGTAACACGTTCCCTTTGCTCCTGTCTTAGCAAGTTCGTCGGCTCCTGCTGTTATAAGTTTGTGCAGAAGTATTAGCGTCTCTCCTCTTCTTAAGGGTAAAAATCTTAAATTAATTTAAAAGCTCTTCATAAGTGCGTGTTAAAGCGGTTTTATAGGTTAGCATCCCCGTATACCTCCTCCGCGCAGACTATCGCTCCCGAATGGACCTGATAGTATGGTGAGTCTCTCCCGTCGTTAAGGAGTTTGTGCAGACAGGCTTCCGCACTCTTTTCTCTTCTTAAGAGTAAAAGTCTTGAAGTAATTTAAACGTTCTTCGTAAAAGTAGAGTGTGTGTTTAACGGTTATTAGAACGGTTTTATAGGTTAGCAACCGCGTATACCTCCTCCGCACAGACTATCGCTCCCGAATAAAACTCATAGTATGGTGAGTCGCTCCCGCCTCCCGCGGAGTTTTTGCGG
The DNA here is from genome assembly GCA_944548615.1 of Micropterix aruncella. Classification (NCBI taxonomy): domain Eukaryota; kingdom Metazoa; phylum Arthropoda; class Insecta; order Lepidoptera; family Micropterigidae; genus Micropterix; species Micropterix aruncella. The sequence goes on from OX155955.1 coordinate 1,242,361, forward strand.
AAAGATTAGGCTTCCGCACTCTCTTCTCAAGAGTAATAATCTTAAAATAATTTAAACGCTCTTCGTAATGGTAGATTGTGCATTTTAGAACGGTTTTATAAGTAAGCATCCGCGTATACCTCGTCCGCGCAGACTATCGCTCCCGAATGATCCTCATAGTATGGTGAGTCTTTCCCGCTGTTAAGGAGTTTGTGCAGATGCGTACAGCAGCTCTCTGTGCGTAAATCAGCTTTCTTTTCGACTGGATGGTTCGGAGGTATCGTTCAGTTACATTAGAATCTTAGTAGATAAGGTATCTACTCCCCTTGCCATCCCTGAGCAGTGGAGGGTTGTCATCTACAATGAGCGAACCTACTGCTTGCGCACTCTCTTCTCTTCTTAAGAGTAAAAGTCCTAAAGTAATTTAAACGCTCTTAGTAAGAAGAGAGACTGCGTGTTAGAACGGTTTTATAGCTTAGCATCCGCGGATACCTCCTCCGCACAGACTATCGCTCCCGAATGAACCTCATAGTATGGTGAGTCTCTTCCGCCGTTAAAGAGTTAGTGCAGATGCGTAAAGCAGCTCTTTGTGCGTACAGCAGCTTTCTTTCCGACTGGATGGTTCGGAGGTATCTTTCAGTTCCTTAGAATCTTAGTAGATACCTTTACCTTGCCATTCCTGAGCAGTGGGGGGGTTGTCACCTACAATGAGCGAACCTATCACCCCAGGAAGGTATAACGATATTATTCGTTCTTTCAACCTGGGATGGGGACAACTTGGGAACAAAATACAGTCCGCCGTCTTGCTACGCTAACTAGCCCATAAGAGTCCAACGCCTTACCGTGTCGCACTGGAAAGTTTTCAAGCGAGCAGTCTCGTACCCTCACCACCAGATTTACAGGAGTTCTTCATCATCCCGTCTGGTTACGGGTCCGATGTCGCTTGCGCGGCCTCTACCTAAAGTTAGCGGTAATTCAGTTTGAATATATCGCGTGCTGTGGCGTTTTTGCCCGTGTACCACTAGGGATCGGGTGGCAAAAGAGTTGTTTTAAGAGTATCTGACATTAGGTCAACAACCTCCCCCGCTTGTTAGGAAACAGTATGTAGTTTCCAGACCACCCCCGGTTAATCGCCGGAGAGTACAGTCGATGGGCTGTCGACGTATGCCGCCCAACTGTGCTCGAAGATCATCACCCAGGGGATAATGATCCACCTGCCGAGGCAGTGGAACCTGAGTCACACCAGGTTCGGACTTCTACGTGGGGCTACCCGATGAGGGTGAACCGTCAGTTGAGCCAACCCAGAACGAGGAGGTCTTGGTTGCCTAACTGCACAAGAGCCATCAGTCGACATCTCCATGTCGACTACAACAGGAGAACCCGTCACCTCAGGAAATTTTAACGATACTGATCATTCTGTCCTACGTCAGGCAAGCGTAGAAGACTTGGAGACGAGTACAAACCTACCGTCCAGCAAAGCCAACATGCCCGTCAGAGTTTAAAGCCTTTCCTCGCTGCCAGTTTTGGCAGGATATCTCCGTCTGAATTTAGCCATCAGTATACCTCTGTCCTCCCCACTGGTTGCGGGTTTGCGGTAGCTTGCGCGGTCCCCTACCTGCCGTATGTCCAGCGGTGATTCAGTTTGAATCTTTCGCGATCTCCGAAATTTTGCTTCGCTCTGAATTGAATTCAGAGAATGAGATAGCCTAATGGTCATTTCCAGAGTGTATGATGACAGGTCAACATCCACCTTCGCTGCTTAGGAGACAGTAAGGGGATATCGACTATAATGGGCGAACCCGTCACCCCAGGCTGGTATAACAATATAGATCGTTCTTTCAGCCGTGGGATGATCGTAGAAGACTTGGGGACAAGATAATCTACTGTCTCGTTCACCAGCAACCCGTTAGAGACCGACGCCTTAGGGCGAGGCACCGGAAAAGGTACCCAGCGGGCAGCCTCACCCTCTAATTACCAGTTTTAGGCAGGATATCTCCGTCTGGAATTAACCTTCAGGATACCTCCGTCCTCCCAACTGGTCACGGGTCCGAAGTCGCTTACGCGACCTTTACCTTTTGCCATATTTTCCACACTTCTTCAGTAATTAATCAGAGTGCACAAGCCAATTGGCTGACGCCGCACGGTGCGCAAACCGACCAGTAGCGCCGGAAGGCAATCCCCCAGGGGAAACCGATCCACCAGCCGCGAGGCGAGGTAGATCTTATGGCAAGAGCTGAAGAAACCGGTCGCTACCCCATCCCTGAGCAACGCGCTATGATCATTTATTGTCTTCGGCGATTCCACCGAACGATCGAATTTCCGGCCGTCTAAAAACGGAAATATCGTTTTGCACTTTTGATAGTCTTATCTGCAAGCTGGTTTCGATAGTATCAAGAATCGGAAAAATGCAAGTCGCTCGTTTTTCGTTACCAATGATATACAATAATACATAAGACTATTTAGGGTGTATTTTTGCATGGCCTTTAATGAAATAACAACATTATTAAAAGTCCTTAAGTCCTGATTTAACCGGAAACGCATGTAACAAGAGTCGATAAAGCCCCGGTGACTCCGGTTGTCAGGACCGTGGCCTGGATGCTGGTGCACGTGGTGACGGCGGATGAAACGTCGCTCAATTTTCCGAAGATCGTGAACAGTGATGTGACAACGCTGGTCAGAGAGGTCAAGATGTTGAAAACAACGCTTCCCAATACCTGTGACAACAAAGAGTATAATCATTAATGTTTTGTGAAGCTATTTCGAGGGTGAAATCATGAAATCAGTAAGATTAAATGAATCGGATTATATTAACCCTGTAATGCTACCATGATTTTATACAGGCTCATCCCTTCGGCGTAATATAACAGCAAACAAAACACACAGACCCACTAACCAGCAAAAACACTGGTACTGACTACCACCAAAGCTCAATATACAGGGCGGCAGCAATGCAGCGTGCTATACCGGAGAATACCCCATGATATACCCCAGGTAGCATTCCAGGGTTAAAAACCCATTAGTCCACGCGAGTACATTTTACAACAGAGCAAAAAATATTTTTTATGAAAACAAATGTTAGACAATCTTACTTCTAGTTTAAACGAAAGTTATCTACATATATATTAATTTGAAACGTGTTTTTCCTGTAAAGCCCAAATTGAGAGAACGGCTAGGTATAAACATTTGGTTGAGTTGTCTAAATAAAGCTCCCAGTCTCTAGATGTGTCGTCAAAAGTGAAAAATAAAAAAAGTCATCAAAAGAGAAAAATTAAAATTCTATAGGTATATCATGGAAACTTGTTTTTCCTGTAATGGCTAAATTAAGAAAACGGCTAGGTTGAAAAATTGGGTTTGAGGTATCTAAAAAAGCTCTTGGTCTGTAGATGTGTCATGATAATTTGAAACGTGAATAATCTAAATAATAATTTGAAACGTGTTTTTCCTGTAACCGAGAGAGAACGGATAGGTATTGAGAGAACGGATAGGTATAAAAATATGACTAAGGTGTCAAAAAAAAGATCTCGGCTTATAGATGTGTCATCAAAAGAGAAAAAAAGTAGTTTTTTTTTAATATTACGGTCAATAAATAAACCATCGAGTTTTACGGATTTCAGCTAGTACATCTTAATTAGATAAATTTATAGACAAAGTCTCGATATCAGAATTTTTGCAGTTTAGGAGTCGAAACGCCCCGAAAGTGATAAACTTGAGTGAATTTAGGCATATTAGAATTACGCTTTCATAATACTTTCCTTCCTCGTCGATTGGTGGACCGGAGAGTAAAAGCTGCATTTCAGCCTATTAAAATAGTACGGAAGAATTGTTTTATGTGTATATTATTTTAGTATACCATACACCTCGGCAATGCTATTAAATCTGTATTCATACCCCATTATCCCAGAACTTCTTTCAAGCTTCTAGGGTTTACGATACGGCAATCCAAACACTTAAATAATTTTCGGCTCATGTGCACGTTGTAAAACTCAATTATTAGAAGTCCCATGGAAACGAATGCAGCTATTTGGAATCCGCATGAAGATACTTATACCCTTATGCTGCAAATGGTACAAAAGTGTTTTTTGAGATTTTTGTACTTCAAGCAGTACGGATATTATCCATTTTTGTATCTGACTGCATTTATCACGGGCATGGTCTCCTATAATTATCTCATTGTCAGAAGAGAAATGCTGACCGTGTCCTATGTTTTTAGTCTGTATCGAAATAAAACTGATAACCTAAGCTTACTAGGTAAGCTGGATCTTTTCTTACCTCGTACATTTCCGTGCTCATTGGCATCATTTTTTCGCGGAGCCGGTCTCGCGCACTAACCTTACGAGGTGGAACACGTGCGTGCGTGCTTTACGGCGCTTAAATTACATTAACTCGATTTAACCAGATTTTTATGTTTTTACCGCCAACCCTCATTCGTTTAAGCTACAGATAATTAATTACTTATTTTTATATGATAAATAGTATTTTACACGACATTTTATTTATATAGTAACTAGTTGATATCTTAATTAATTTTACCCTTCAATGCATTGGTACTTTTGTAATGTTGATTAGTAATAAGCGAACAAACATATAAGTAAATTTAAAAAAATACGCCTAAAAAGTAGAGAAGTGGGGTTTTAAATTTAATGTTATGAAACGAATTATAAAATTGATACTTACGGGAACGAGGCATGTGAGGATTTGGTGTAACTTGCACGAAGGTGTGGAATCGATGGCGGACTGGAAGCCACTGGTAAGTTTGCTGAGGGGACCCGTGACAAGGCTGACCACAGCCAAGAGAGCGTCCTTGAGGTCAGTAATGCACTTGCCCAGCTCTTGATCCAGGGTAGTTATCAGCGATAGCAGAGTCTTGGAGATGGCGTCAGAGCAGGTGGACCTTGATACCTGCAGCTTATCCGCTATTTTATCCAAAATGGAGAAGACTGTTGACAATAAATTCTTCAGCAAAGAAGCCACCCCCGACAGTAATCCGCTGATAGTACTCTCTAATAGGCTGACCAAAACCGTCAGGGATTTCTCCAGCGCTCCAAGCGTGCTTTTAATGGGTAATGAATTCCAAATCTTTTCATAACCTCCCAAAGCAGATTTTATTTTGTCTACCAACGTATCGAGGAGGTGGATTGCTTGCGACAAAAGTTCTTTAACAGGATCCAAAACTTTAGTCACATCGCTCAAATTGGCAACAAAAGAATCAATAACAGTCGTCAATTTGCCTTTAACTTCTGTTATCATCTCACTGCCGTCGGTGCAATGTGCCGCCTGAAAAATAACAATTATTACCCCTCCGTCATTTCAAAATAACAACTTTAACAAATAATAAAACTTACCCCGCATAAAAATGCTGCCAAAATGAAAATCGTGGCCCTCATGTTGATGCCGAAGTCACGATGAGTCGAATGGTTTGCCAACCGATGGCAAGCCTATTTTATACCCTTCATTTTTAAGAAATTTGCATTTTGTTATCAATTTTCTCGTATTATTTCTTATCGGACGAAAAAACAACGCGGAATTGACGTAAAACTAAAACCAGAACACGTTGAATATAATTAATATTATCTGTTTCTTTTAAACAGCATATATATACATATATGACTTAATAATTTAAAAACTACACGATGGGTAAATGAAGATCTTATTAAGGCACTCATCTTCATCAAATATTCAAATATAACTAGGCTTTACTTGCACACTTTAGAAATAGATTGAATATTTAATAATATTAAATAACAGTAGCTTACGTTATTAAAATTCGAAATTCGCTGAATATTTGCTCCAGTTAAAATATGCGTTTTGGATTGTTGACTTACCTGAAAAGAAACGAAAATACCTTAGATTAGACACCACCGTAAAGTCATAAATAATATAAAATAATGTCGCTATATATGTGAAACCTAGTACATGCCAATAAGCAAACTTTTCAGGGCATGGAAAAACTGAATAACTGAAATGAAATTTTACGACTTATGGGCCAAACAGTATAGAACCATTTTATACAAAAATATCAGTACCTCTTTACCTTGCATACATTTATGCAATAAAGATCTATTCTATTCTATTCCCGCCTATCATAAGCAGTCCATCGTCAGCGTAAGCGATGATAAAGCAGTGCTCCGGGATGGGTAATCCCAGAAGGTCGTCAAACTAATAATACCATAACACGTGGGATGAGTAGGGGAGGGGGGGGGGTATAGTGGGGTACCGGGGCATAGCGGGGAAGGCCACCCCCATCGTATAGTAACAGTCACAGAGCGCTCGAAATACCGCGCCGCGATTGGCCTTCAGTTGGCCGGCGATCTCCGCTAGCGACGGACGCAAAATCACGGACGGTTTTTTCTCCACGCGTAAGTAAAAAAATCACTATACTTTTCTCAAAATGTTTGTCATATTTCGCTTTGAGGTTGTGTAAACTAACGTCAATGATTCAGTAGTCGAAATATACTAAGTATTGAGGTAAACTCTTGAAAATAAAAGTCTAAAAGAAAGATTTCTGTTCAGACAAATGTCAGAAGGCGCCATCTTTGTTTATTTTGCATAGTAGTTTGGGGCAAAGTGGGGTACATTGGAGGGGCATAGTGGGGCACTTTTATAAACCCTTGTTATAGGTACTTCACTATGCCCCTTAGTGGATCTTAATTAATTAAATATTAAGTAATGAAACTATTGTTTCAGGAAACATGGTTAGGACATACAAAAGAAAAACAGACCAACATTCATGGTCTGTGGAGTCTATGAAGAAAGCGGTTGAGAATGTAGTTTCTGGAGAAATGGGCTATAAAAAAGCTGCAGATTGTCACGGTGTTCCACAAACTACGCTTGAACGATATGTATCGAAGTACAGGGCTAATCCTGATGAAACTGTATTTCTGAAGAAGTTAGGTCATTACACCACAGTATTTTCGCCAGAGCAGGAAACTGAGTTAATAACTTATATAAAGAGGATGGAGGAAAGATTGTACGGTCTGACATCTAACGATCTCCGGAAACTGGCCTATGACTTAGCTACAAAAAACCAGATTGCCAATCGATTCAACACCAGAGATGGCCTGGCAGGCGCAGACTGGCTAAAATGCTTTTTAAAGAGACATCCGGACATTAGCTACAGAAAGCCAGAAGCAACGTCAGCAGCCAGAGCTATGGGGTTTAATAGAGTGGCTGTTGAGAACTTTTTTGATCTACTGGAAAAGGTCTATGATAAATATAAACTGCAACCACAACGCATCTACAACGTGGATGAGAAAGGGGTGTCGACCGTCCCCAAAAGTCATTCCAAAATACTGGCTACTTGTGGAAAACGGCAATTAGGGACTCTCACTTCTGCGGAACGCGGAAAATTAATGACAACAATTGTCTGCTTCAGTGCAACCGGCAGTTATACGCCTCCAATGTTTATTTTCCCCCGAAAACGAATGAATCCCGAGCTGCTCGATGGAGCCCCAGCTGGATCTTGGGGAGAATGTCATGAATCCGGTTGGATACAACATCACCTATTTGTGCTATGGCTACAAAGATTCATAGAATAGTCACATGCCACCAAAGATGATCCTGTGCTTTTGCTCTTAGATGGTCATGCGACACATGTGAAATCAATTGAAGTGGTCGATCTAGCGCGCGCAAATGGAGTAATTTTATTATGTTTCCCACCTCACTGCACGCACCGCCTCCAACCACTGGACGTTGGATTTATGAAACCTCTGAGCACATTTTACAGCAACGAGATAAAGAAATGGCTCAGAAGCCACCCAGGTCGCGTGGTTACTCAGTTCCAGACTGCTGCATTGTTTGGACAATCTTTTATAGCTTCATCCACCATGACAACTGCTCTTAATTCGTGTAGAGCAACTGGAATATGGCCTTTTGATCGCAATATATTCACAGACGCAGATTTTGCCCCTTCTGAGACGACGGACAACCCAATCATTCCAGAAGCAGCCCCCCTGACAACTGATTTTCCTATAATGACTAACCCTCAGCATTCATTTAGAGCCACTACACCTACAGTCAAGCTGTTAGCTCAACCGATAGCGGCACTCATGAACTCCAACATACAAATGCAACTACAGGTAGAAAACTCTACTGAACTAAATTATCCCACAGGGACACCAAAAACTACTGAATATGCCAGACAAATATCTACTCAGCCTGGATGCTCTTGGATGAACAACCGAACAAAAACTCCGGAACCTGTCCAACAAAGATCTCCTCAACCGAGATGCTCTCTGATGAACAATCGTGCCAGGCCTTTCGTGATGTCACCTAAAAATATGATGCACTTGCCTAAAGAAATACGAACTTCACAGAGAGTCACAAAGCGGAGAGGTAAAACGGCTATTATCACAGAGTCGCCTTACAAAAACGAGCTTATTGCTCAGAAGGAATCAAAGGAAAAAAGGAAAGCAAAAGAAAGGAATCAAAGGAAAAGAAGGAAAGCAAAAAAAAGGTGACAAGAGACATCGATTTTAAGTCTACTGAAAAGAAAAAGAAGAAAACGGAAAAGAAGAAGATTAACAAAAGACAAGCAAATGATTGTGAATCCTCAGACGATGACGATGCTGAATGCATTTACTGCGGTTATTTGTGGTCTCAATCTAACGAGGGATGGATAAGATGTAGGAAGTGCCATCGCTGGTCACACTGTTCGTGTGCCGGTGAAGAAGACGACGATGATGAAGCCACCCATTTGTGTGCAATGTGCGTTGAAGGTTAATATTTTCTGGTGCAGGTACTATATTTTATGTACAATGTTCGTGAAAGATTAAGATTTTCAGGTGCAGGTACTACGTTGTAACGATTTTATATCTCAATGTGTATTTTTTTCAATTAAAACTCGATTTCATTAAACAAGCAAGACTGTATTTGATTCCTGAAAAATACCCCACACTGCCCCACCTGCTGCCCCACTTTACCCCACTGTACGGGGCAAAGCGGGGCAAATTGCACCCTGAATATTTTTTTATCCTACAGTGAAACTGTTTTTTTTTTTTTTTTTTTTTTTTTTTTTTTTTATTCCAACAAAAGAGAAAAACAGCGCACAGGTCTTAAGTTAATAAATAATAATAACAATATTACGGCCAAAATAGTCTCCTGGTAATATACAGTTAATGTGCGTGATGTGTAATAATATTTATATATTATGTTATATTATCATGTTCTCTCGATTTCTGAGTGTGTACGATAGAGTAGGATGAGTGTGCTTATGTGTGTGATTGTAATGTGTGTTTAATGGGTGTGTGTAAGTACATCTACGTGTATGTGTCAGTTGTGTATATATGAGAGTGTGTGATTCTGCACAGGTATGTGTCTGTTCAAGCTTTTAAGGTGTGGTCTATTACCGCTCTGATAAATTCGTTTTTGCTCATTGAGAAAATGTCAAGCTCCTGAAACGATTCGTCGTAGGCTTCCATAATTCGATGCAGAGTTGAATTCCTTGCTTGATTTGTATGGAGTCTGGGTACATTGAATACCCTTGGGTGACGAGTTCGGCGCGATGGGACGTTTAAGGCTATTCTGCTTAGAATTTGTGGGCTGTCGATATGATGCGAAAGTATATTGTGGAAGAACGTCATATCAGTCACTTTACGTCGCTGCTGAAGACTCAGCATTTCGAACCTTGCCAATCCGTCAGAATATGAGGTATATTCAGCGAGGGTTCGATGACACAAGTGCCTTACGAAGGTTTTCTGAATACGCTCTATACGGTCAATGTGTACATTATACTGCGGTGACCATATAGGTGACGCAAACTCCACTATACTGCGAACGTAGGCGTTATAAAGAGTGAAGAGCACATTAATGTCGGAGAATGGTTTGCATGCTCTCAATACGAAACCGAGAGCTCTGTAAGCTTTTCCCACCAAGTGTTCAATGTGTGTATCCAGCATTAATTTGTTGTCCAGCATTATCCCCAAATCCCGCACTACACTCTTCTCTACTATAATCTCTCCTCCTATCCTGTAGTCGAAATCATACTTTGATCGGTTACGAGTAAAGGATAACTTGCTGCATTTCGCCGCATTTAAACTTAATTTATTGAGAGAGCAATAGTCTGACATGCGAGCAAGGTCCTCCTGTAATCGATGACACTGTGAAATATCTTTGACCACAGAATAAACTTTAAGATCGTCAGCGTACATAATGCAGTGTGAGTGTTGGAAACAATCCTGAATATCGTGTATATATACATTGAACAGCAGCGGACCAAGATGAGAGCCCTGGGGTACACCAGATGGAATGTTTACATAATTCGATCGAAAACCACCCAGTACAACAGCCTGTCGCCTGTTCCTCAAGTACGATGAGAGCCATCGCAGTAGGTCGCCGTGTATGCCCACAGATTCTAATTTTCCAAGTAGAATACCGTGGTCGACGCGGTCAAACGCCTTCGAGAAATCGGTGTAAATTACATCTACTTGCAATCTCTTATCCATGTTGACCGTGATAAAGTCAAGAAATTGGCATAGATTTGATGTAACCGAGCGTCCTGGTAAGAAACCATGCTGATTCTCAGGGAGAATTGTCCTAAACGAGGGCAGCAGGGAATCGTATACCACCTTCTCAAATAACTTGCTAATAACCGGAAGAATAGATATCGGTCTGTAATTAGATACTACATTCTTTGGGCCGGCCTTGTGAATTGGAACGACACACGCTTCTTTCCATCTCGTCGGAAAAATGCCCGCCTTAAGTGATTTGTCGAAAAGAATGGCCAGTGGAACAGAGAGGGACTGAGCACAATTATAGATAAATATAGGAGGGATGGAGTCACTGCCCGAACCCTTATTTATATCAATTTTCTTTAAGTATCTAAGAATAATATCTTGGCTGATTTCGATGCCTCCGATACTCAACGAATTGTGCGAGCCACTTTTAGGCGTTGCGTGACATGTGTTCGAATCGGTTTCCGATTCTATGAACACTGATTTAAAGTAGACACTGAAACCTTCACATATATGTGTGCCATCGCTGAACGTTTCTCCATTATTAATCATTTCCCTAGGTATATTGCTGTCTTTCCGAAGTGACTTTATATAAGTCCATAAAAACTTTGGATTACTGCGAATTGTAGACTCGCATTCCTGAGTATAATAATTGAAACATTCAGATTGTAATCGTTTTTGACGAGCCCTCAGTAACGTGAATTCGTCATAATCAAGAGGATTACCATATTTTTTCCACCTCGTATGAGCTTTACGCTTTTCCTTAATTACTTTAATTAGAGGGACCGAGTACCACTTTGGGAATCTCGAGTTACGGACGTCGGTTTGCGGCACGAACTGCTCGATCGCGGTGTACAAGATTTCGTAAAATTTTGCTACTAATGTTTCTAGGTCAGCACCGTCAAGATAGTGCGGCCAGTCGATTGAAGATAGAAGGTTATTGATACTAGCGTAGTCGGCTTTCCTGAATAATGACTTTATACGATGCTGTGCGGGTAGGTTAGGAAGGATGACATTAGGATAGACAATTTCCAAAGATGGGTGGTATATGTCCTCTTTCACTAGCGGAAAGTTAGAATTCTTAACCGAAATATCAGTGTTACTAAGTATTAGGTCAAGAGATCTACCGTAGAAATTCCTAACCCCGTTGTATTGTCGGAGTCCAGATAATGTGAGACTGTCGACAAGGACGGAACTGGTCCTGTCAGAAACGTTTATGGAACTTAGATAAGCCTCGTTTACAAGAGGTTGCCAACTTATTCTCGGTAGGTTGTAGTCTCCCATCACAATAAAATTATCATGCGGATAACGGCTTCGCATATCTGTAAGAGAATTTGAAAATTCGGAAATGGATTGATGGTGCGAGCTCTTATCTCCTGGAAAATAAACACATCCAATGTGGAGAGCATGCGGTGAGCCTAAAGCCATCGAGGGAATCGTCACCCAAATGCATTCTATATCCCTGCTGCAGGCAGACAACAGTCTTGGACTTAGTTTAGTATGTATAGCTAAAAGAACACCACCTCCCATCGCGTGGCCTGTATAAATAGGATCCCTGTCAGCCCTGAATAATTCATAACGGTCATCCACTAGTTCACCCTTTAATATACCATTGGTCAACCAGCTCTCTGAGCAAGCAATTATATCGTAGTCTTCGCTAATGACGTTTTGTAAAAATATTGAGGTTTTCGTACGTAAACCTCTTACATTTTGGTAATATATTTTCAGCTCGCCTTTAACAGTAAATTACAAGAATTTATAATATACCGAGCTGGTAAAAAGTAACCTGTGTAATCATCCCTCGAGAATAGCAACAGAATATATGAGTGTATCTGTGAGAAATTGTGCGAATGTGAGATGTTGTGTGTATGTGTATGTAGAGTACGAGAGAGCATGATGGTATAACAGCGTTTAAGATTAAGAAAAACGTATGACCGGTGAACCAATAGTAAATTATAGAAATCTTTGTGATTGAAAAAAGTTAAAAGTAAAAAGAAAGCAAAAGAAAAAGAGAAGAACATTAAGACAGTATCGTAGTCCGTGACTGTAAGATTTATGCAGGTCCTGCGATTTTCTTCAGATCGGTTTCGGTGGATATTGATAGGACCGGTGCTTTCTCCATCCTTCTCGCGCGAATCCTTCCTTGGCGTACCCATAAAAACTGCCAATTGTGTTGCTTGCAAAGTTCGCGTGCCTTCATAAATAGGTTTTTGTAGTATGGAGAAAGATGCTCGTTCACGTACACATTTACCCGTGCACAAGGCATACCAAGATCTGCTGTCGTAATGATCCCTTTTCGACGAATGCCCGTCTTACAATACATATTATTTAATAAAATCTTGGAGTATAAACGACATAACAAATAAAAATTTCTTAACAATCAAAATAATAACTAATAAACTATTTAAATGTGTCTAGATGTTAGCTACCCCACTATGCCCCCCTCTCCCCTACTCAGCGTGGTTCGAGTTCTGAACCCTAGCAGCAAACCATATATAATATACGAAGTCACATTAATAGAAGAATCGAACATAGCGAATCGTTACCGATCTACCTTCAAAATAGCTTTGAATGAAATTCAGGAGATCCCTGAGACACTGTCTCGGCGCGAAACTGACATAGTATCATCGACCATAAAGTATCATAAAACGCTTCAGAGATGTCCAAGAACACCTCCACCACCGTTATTCGCGAAAAGGACTGCGTTTTTCGCACCGATACCTTGGGTAAATTCCAAATGGCGGTCATTTGGTATAGACGAATTTGCATCCAGCCACTGTCGCATAAGCTTGCGACACAATAAACCATATGGTCATAAAAACCCAACTTACCATACGAGATAGTGTCTTGATCAATTAGAAATCAAACGAAAACATTAAAATGCATTCTATTTATTTATATAATCAAAAATATTAGAAAAACAAATCTGTTTTAAGAATTTCAGCGTTCAATATTTAGGCGGAAATGCACTTTTTGAGGGTTTCTAAAGCCCCTTTGACTCCAGCTATCAGGAGCTCGTTCTGAATGTTGGTGCAGCTGGTGTAGGCGGAAACGACGCCGTTTATGCTTCCGACGACCGCGAACAGTGATTTGACAATGGCGACCGAGGTTTTCACAGTAGTAAGCACACCGCTGAACACCTAATTGAACAAACAACAAATCAATTACATTTTGAAAATTATTAAGATTAGCAAGTAGAGTAAGTTAAAAGTAAAAACACATTTTAAAAACAAGCTTTTATTAAAATTCTCTGTACCGAGCCAACCCTGGGTGCAGCAGCCATGTCACAGTGGAGCATAGAATGGGCTATCATAATTGAATGCTATACAGAATTTCGTGTTTGTGCTGTTGAACCTTGAGGAGTCCCTCATTGGAAGCCATCTTAGAACGGGCTTAGAACCTGATATAATGGAAGCAACTTAGAACCTGTCGCGGTGAAACTTAGAACGGGCTATCATAATTGAATGCGTATACAAAATTTCGTTTCAGTACTGATGACCGTTGAGGAGTCCCTTTGTCGGGAGCCAACCCTGGGTGCAGTAGCAATGTCGTGGTAAAATTTTAAATTGTCTATCATAATTTAACGCGTATACAAAATTGTGTGTCTGTGCTGTTAACCGTGGAAGAGTATCCTCGTCGGGGGCTGATCCTGGGTATAGAATTAGGCCATGCTCAAAATAAAAGTTGTCATCGATACTGAACACACACGTAAAATTTTAACTTCATAGGATAAGAGGAAGTTGTTCTAATTCAGTTTGCAAGATTTGACCTAAACAAACTAACTAACAAACATTGCAAAGTAAATAAAAGTTTGAAAAAACTGGCACTTACGGTAATAAGACACGTGGCAAATGAGCATGAAGAAATAGAAGTGATCGCGCTCTGTAAACCGCTGAGGAGTTTTTCCAGGGGAGTTGTAATAGCATCGATCACTGTTAATAGAGATTCCTTGAGCTTGGTTATGCAGCTGTTGAGTTCATCTTCCAGGGTATCCACCAGTGATAAAAGAGTACTGTAGACAGCATCGCTGCAATCGGAAGTAGATCCTGTTAGCTTAGTCGCGATTTCGTCTAAGATGTCGAAGACCTTCGAAAGTAAACTCCCCAGCAAAGAGGTCGCCGTCGACACTAATCCAGTTGCGACGTTGCCTAACAGATTGATTAAATCCGTCAGAGTGCTCTCAAGTACTGTGACAGCGCTACTTATCGGTAAAGCAGACAAAGCTCCCGAAGCGGATTTGATCTTCTCTAACAATTCTTTCACGAGAGCCACTGCTTTCGCCAAAGCTTTTAAAACTGGTTCCAATGCTGCGGTAATTACATCTTCTAAGGAGTCAAGGGCATTATCTACAACTTTTTGCAATTTGTCTTTAATGCTTGTTATTGATACCCTGTCGACAGTCTCGGTTGAAGCACTGTCGTCAGCGCAATAAGCCGCCTGAAAAAAACGAAAATATTACCGACTCGCACCTTCAAAATAAAACTGAACAAAAAAACAAACTAATAGTATAACTTACCCCGCATAAAACTGCGGCTAAGATGAAGATCGTTGCTTTCATATTAAGGCGATGACAAAGACGCAAGAAGTGGAATGATTTGCAGATCGATCGCAAGCCAATTTTATACCCCGAATTTTCAGGAAATTTGAATTTCAATTTCTAATTCCTCTTTGATGCTTTATCATATCGAAATGAAAAACAACTCGAAGGCTGTTGAATACAATAGTGTTTTTTATTGATTTAACGTTTGAGGCGATAATATGGAAATACAAATTTTGAACAAACGTCAGAACAGAAACTAGGGTATTTTCCTATGAAATTTTCCTACGGTTATCGCAACATGATTAAAAATACTGAATCTCATTTCATTCAACGTGTATAGACAATACAAAATTATACTAATAAATAATTTATATTTACAGTTGCTTCCATATTATTAGACTCACCGTACATTCCAGTACGAAGACCAATATATCCAATTTGACCCCCCCCCCCCTCCTGAGACCAAAAAATATTTTTCTTCTACCGTGGGTTCCTATACCGCATTATCTAGAGTACTTTAACTTTGAAGAAGATAGACCAAATCCTCAGAATACATAAAGTTTCAGACTAAAATATTCTTCTTCTTCCGATATCCTTCTTCTTCCGAAGTTTTCTCACCAGCCTTATATAGAGTGTTTAAAATGATACTCAGGATGTATAAAGTTTCGGACTAAAATATTCTTATTTCGACATTCTTTTTTTCCGTGGGTTTCTATCCCGCCTTATCTAGAGTGCTTTAATAGGTACCCAAGTACTCAGAACGTATGAAGTTTTGCACGAAAATATTCTTCTCCTTGCGATATTCTAATTCTTTCGTGGATTCCTATCCCGCTTTATCTAGAGTGTTTGAAGAGTTACCCAAGTACTATAGAAATATAAAGTTTCGGACGAAAATACGTTACATTCGCAAAACATTCGTTATCGAGAGGGTGGGAGGGGGGGGGAGTGTATGATTATAGTAATATTCAGATGAAACAGTCCTTGGCTACTTACCGGGAAGTCTTGGGGTGACACAACCATTTTTTTTGCTAATATTAAAGTTCTGATGTCTCAATGATATGGAAAAAAAAATCGGTTGTGTCACCCCAAGACTTTCCTGACTAGTATCCGGGGAGGTGCGAAAAAACAGCGACATTTTTTACTCTAGTACCCCAAATTTGTATGGCAGGTACCCCAAACGTTGGTCGTAAGTACCCCAAAAACTAATAGGTTCTTCCGATGGTTAACAGAAGCTTCTATGCCAAATTTTAACTTAGACAGATTAAGCGTCTGGGCGCTATCGCGGAAACAATTTTTTCGCCGGGAACCCCAAATTTGTATGGGAGGTACCACAACCGTAGGGCGTAGGGACTCCAAAAACTAATGGGTTCCTCCGACGGTTAACAGAAGCTTATATACCAAATTTCAGCTCAATCCGATTAAGCGTCTGGGCGCTATCGTGGAAGAATACATACATACAGACATATAGACATACAGACATACAGACATACAGACATACAGACATACATACAGACAGAGATCGGTCTGGAAATAGTCTCAATCGTCTCAGGGAGTCTCAAAATATATATTCCCATCTTCATCTCAAAATTTTTTTTTAGCGCGATCACAATACTTTCCTTTCCGATAGGTCGTCAGGAAAGTAATAAATTTAAAAATTATTCATATTCGATAATTTATAAAATGATTTTGAAATTATGGGACACACATGTGCCATGGTCTTCGGCCATTTCGTCGTTTGCTCTACGAATGTTTAGTAACTACATAAATTTTTGCAAAGGTATGTAAATATATTATTGTTTTTTTATTATTACAAGATATTATAGGTTGTTTCGTACAGTATAGAAGCTCCTACTTGTTCCACGTCGAGTGTGAGCAAAATTTGTTAGTTGTGTCTGTCGAAGGCTTGAAGAATGACAAAACACGGTTGCATGATATGCAAAATTGTTGTTTGGGGTCCCCATAATTTTGACATATGCAGCAACTCTGCGAAATAATGTTTTCATAAATAATTTTCCCGTATTTCGTCTATCTTACTAACATTTTGTGCAACGTAACAAATTCCCATTATTATTATATAATATTGCCAATATTTATGGTTTTCCATTGGGTGATCCGCTCAATGAATAACTGTAAATATTACACTGAGAAAAATATTGGATTTGGTTATTTCGGTTTATTTTGTTATTACGGTTTTATCTATACTAATATTATAAAGAAGTAATGTTTGTAAGTTTGTAAGTTTGTATGTATGAAGGAGATAATCTCCTATTCGTCCGATTTTAAAAATTCTTACACAACGGTATGCTCCATTATCGGTGAGTGCTCTAGGCTATATTTTATTTTATTTTATTTTATTTTTATTTTTTATTTTATAGCAAACTTACAGATAGTAAATATATGATAATAGTATCTTAAAAACATATTCAAACGAAACAAATTTACTATTCTATAAATAGTTTGCAATGCTTGCGTTACACATTAACATAGAAATAACATCAACACGTTGATAGTAGGAGAAAAATATAATAAAGCTAATAATAATATAAGGGTAAGAAAAGAAATAATTAAATAAGTTTTTAATAAGGTTATTTTGATAGAGCAAAATAGAAGTATGAGTAATAGGATAATAATATTTATTATATATAATATGATATAATGCAATAGTATGTTATAATATAATAATCATATAATACAGTGCATTAGGATGGCAGTAAGTGAAACCTTAAAAAGTAGGAGATAGGCTAGGTATGATTGATTGAATCTTTTACTATATTTATGGAATCATAAAATACATCCAATCCTTTACACGATTTATCAAAAACGCGACACATTCTGGCAAGAGGTCTATTCGATCCGATGTTGTTATTGCAAGCGACAACCGAAAATGTTTGAGAGCTCCTCGTTAGTCGCGGTGGCACACGAAATTGAATTTTTTGCAATAAATATTTGTTTTCAATACAAAATTACTATATTTTTAAATCATGTCGAAGGAAAATGAGCTAGTTAGTTGATTTATCGGCGTGCGCTGACGAAACGGTTTTATATATGTAAAAATAATATAATAAAAAAATATTGGCCTCAACAAGATCTATAGAAAAGTCGACGACAGTATATATCTAACTTTTATATTTATGCTACAATAACCACTTTTATATGAAATCGAAGACTATCGCGGTTGTTTGACATTATAAATAGGATAGAAAACGAATTTACCGCGTGAAATTTGTAGGACCCGACGTTTCGGTGACGTTGCAGCCGCCGTTGTCTAGGGTAAACTGAAGAGCTGTCAGTCCGTTGTTTTGCGGGTAGGCCGCAAACCGCTGCCGCCACTGCGTAGGTTATAACGGTGGTGGGGGGCCGGGCTCGGAGCGCGGGAATTTTTAAAATCCGTCTTGCACACAACACTCACTGTATCCTGTTTTACGTCTTTGCGTTCGGCGTTCGGCGGCGGGAACATTTTAAGAAGAGGGTTCCACGTAGAAGAGAGTTTGTAGCCGTCATCTCTATTGAAGTTCGGAGTTCTTCTTATTTCAATGGCTTCCCGGATCATGCGAGGAAAGTAGAATTGTTCCTTGGATAGAACAATGGGATTTTGAAACTGCATCCAGTGGTTACTTCCGCTATCCAATATATGTTCGCAGATCGCCGATTTTTCTCGCTGAACGTTTTTAACAGCTTCGATGTGTTCTGTCAGTCGCGTGGCTATGGGCCGTTTCGTTTGTCCAACGTAGGCTAGACCGCAGCTGCATTCGACTTTATACACACCCGGGGTTTGCAGTGGTATTACATCCTTTACAGGCCTCAAAAATCGAGCTATATTTTGGGTCGGTTTGAAGATCGTTTTTATATCGAATCTGTTTAGCATCTTACTTATTCGATCTGTCACGCCCTTGACGTATGGTAAGAATGCTCTTGATCTGCTCGGTTTTTGAGTTTCGTCCGTATTAGATCGTGGATTTTAAAAATTCCCGCGCTCCGAGCCCGGCCCCCCACCACCGTTATAACCTACGCAGTGGCGGCAGCGGTTTGCGGCCTACCCGCAAAACAACGGACTGACAGCTCTTCAGTTTACCCTAGACAACGGCGGCTGCAACGTCACCGAAACGTCGGGTCCTACAAATTTCACGCGGTAAATTCGTTTTCTATCCTATTTATAACCACTTTTATGTTGAAAAAAACAAGAAAAATAAGTAAGCAGGGTTTGTTGAAGACATTAGCAATAAAATAAGAATCCTTATCAAAATAAATTAATCCATCTTAATGGGTGTTTAATAGAAATAAAATTAGCTATTTACTGTAAGTTTTAGGTGGTATAGTTTTAGAGATATCATGAAATTAGTAACGCACGCAAGGACCTCGAAATACCGAGCGGGCGGCGGCGGCTGCTGGCTTAGCAAGGTCAGCGCTCAGCGATAGGCGGCACGGGTGGCGAAGAACAAGACGCAAACATCTACGAGATAGCGTGCATCGTCTTGCACTAGCGTCTAAATTAGGGAAATAAACGCCACCCTATTAAATTAACGAATCGATTCGAAACTTTACGCGAAGCGAAGCCGCGGGCAACAGCTAGTATAGAATATTTTTGTTGAAACTTCATTACTCGATTATCTGTATAACATGTTCCTTACGGTTATTACGAAAATGACAGTATACTGATATCATGATAACTTCAATATGATTTATGTTCCGACTTAAGATCTTAAGGAAGGAAATCAAATGATGTCATGTTAGAAGCAAGAAATCAGGTCGTGAGGTAATTCAATAACATTACGTTTTGTTGGGCCATCGCTTCAAAAAGAGACGGCAATATCAAAATATTGAAACACCATTCTATATTGTTGCTAGCTACGTAAGTAAGATGCATCTACAAATAATGCTGATTCTTCCAGACATTAGTATGTAAGTACATTAAAATATGTATGTTATTTCATTACCACAGTATACATTCCTATTCTGTACGTATAATGAGGAAGATGAACGTGTTTTTTTTATCATCTAGAAAAATCAAACTTTAAATTAAAAAAATGTTGGTGAAAATCTTTTTGCGATATCTCTAAAACTGTATTTTTAACGATTTTTCAAACTCGGGCGTTCTTAAATCCAGAGTTGTTTCGGCCGCTCGACGTGTGACGTCACGTCGCCCGACCGAGCCAGATGTCATTATCATTTCTCGCCCGTACATACGATTTTGTGCAGTATTTTTGTGTTACTCGTGATATTTTCGTGTTTTTGGTCAATATGGAAAAAACTAGCGTATAGATACTGTATAGTAATACAACAGATACTCTTTATACTAATAGATAGATACTCTTTATACTAATAAAACAGCAAGCACTCCGAAAAAATACTTTTTTCATGCCCCAAATGACAAACAAGTGAGAAATAAGTGGTGTAAAATAATGAAAAGGGAGGAGCTGTTATCTACAAAAACAAGTCGTCATTACTGCGAAGATCATTTCAATGTGAGTATATACTTATTATATACACATAATCTTAAAAAACACTTATTTAATAATAGAAAACCATTCTAAACTTTATTTGGGGATTCCACAACAATCATATTTCGTCATTAGTTTATTAGTAGAAAACATTAGGTGTCCATTAGTCAATATTCTAATTACACTAAAAAAAATTAAATTGAATGACTTACGAACGTTTACAAATTTATTTTCATACCAAAAATATAAGCCATTATTAGAAAAACCATAGTTTTACTTGCTGATTGCCTTAAGCAATTAATTTATTTCCCAAGTAAAGAATCTGTTAAAGAAAAGCTTCCCCTGCCATTTCGCAGGAGGTATAATAATACAGTAAGTATCATAGACTGTTTCGAGATTAGAATAGAGAAGCCCTCCAACTCCTTACACCAAGCTTTATCGTGGTCGCAGTATAAAGGTTGCAATACTATAAAGTATTTAGTATCTATACCGCCAGACGGCACGATTACTGCCGTCGTGTCAGATGGTTATGGTGGTAGAGCTACTGACAGAGACATATTTGGGGATTGCAAATTTTTAGAGTTGATACCAAAAGGAAGTGCAATAATGGCCGACAGAAGATTCAAAAATATTGCAGCAGATGTAGAGATGCATGGATGCAACCTTGTGAGACCTCCAAGCGTTAGCACGGGTAAAGCAAGTACGAAGGAGGAAGTTCTAGAAACGAAACGGATTGCGGCTCTACGTATACATTCAATTGGTCGTATAAGAGAATTTAAGATGACTTTACCCCATGCATGTATTGGCACAAAAGTTATTGATATGTTAGATGATGTCGTAAAATATTTTGTGGGTTAGTAAACTTACAAGGTAAATTAGTTTAAGAAATTTGTAATGTTATTTTGTTTTTGAAGACTGGAATAAATAAAACGGATGTATGATTATATTATGATGATTGTATTACACATAAACACATCGGTACTTTTTGATTAAAACAGTTGCTTAAATATATTTTCCTTCCAGAACTTTTCGCACCTTCGAATCAACTCCTCACAATAATCCTTGTCATATTTTACTTCATGTATGTCAATGTTTTTAGAAGACTCGAAATCTTCGTGAGCAATACAAAATAAGCACTTATCTTTTTTTGTAAAAAACATTTGCATTTGCATTGTGCATAATATTTCTGTGCCACAATACCGTCTCTCACGTAATTTTTAATATTTTTATCAGACAACGGGCATTTTATTTCTAGTATGCATTCTTCAGCGATACCGTTGGTTGAAGCACCCAACACTGGAAATTTCTTAGACAGAATAAGACCTGCTCTTGTGAATTTCGTATTTTTGATGATGGAGACTTCCTCGCGGACACAATTTTCTAAAAGTTTACCTGCAAAGAAAAATATTTATTTAACTACTAGCTGTGCCCCGCGGTTTCACCCGCGTAAATGACGAAAGTTGTGATGATGACTAAATGAAGCCTATGTGTTAATCCAGGGTATAAGCTATCTCCATTCGAAATTCCATCCGAATCGGTTTATCCGTTTCAGCGTGAAGGAATAACAAACTAACACACACACACACACACACACCTATTTTAACTGCAAATGTCTCTTTAAATTTATAGGCACCTAAGAGGTATTCGACCAAAACTCCATCGGGTGTGTTACATTGAGCAGATTCGTGAGCTTTCGATGCGATAATGCGAGCATATCTCATTTCATACCACAATCTACAGTCTGCTTGACATCTAGTTGCGTTCTCATTCGCATCGCATTGCTGGGATCGCATATTTTCCTTGCAAAATAAAATAAATCTATCTGCGTCTTTAACGCCGTTTTCCTTCCTGAAATTATTAACTAGGTAATGCATTGATACTTTGTCTAAATCTTAAGTCGGGCGAAAGTGAACCATAATCTGAGAATCAATTTCCAGCTCCATCGATTTTTTATTACCGACTGTAGAAAACGTTCATTATACGTGTCATCTGATGTCGAAGGTGCTGTAGAAGAAAGGGGGTTTCTCGTGTTGCTCATGTCTTTGGCTTTAATAAATTTAAGTTGAGATTCAACTTGTGAGAGTTTTGGCTTCACCCAATAACAGGATATTTCAGTACAAGCAGGCTCCTCACTCCGTCTGTGTAACCACATAACCAACGCCATGGTATGTTTGCATCCTCCTTTGCTTGCCGCACAGCCTTCACATTCAACATTTATAATTTTGTCTGTACTTTCGTCACAAACAAAAGTACACTGATATGCTGTGACTCGGACCTTATGCTCAGGTGCAATTCTTGCCTTTACTGTACACTGCGCATATTCTCTTTTTACTTGTACGTACCCTATAGCGTTATCTCCATAACTATCACGTCCCGACCTGTAAAAAAATAAACAAGATTGCTATTTTTTTATCGATAACAGTGACTATCGGCACTGCCGTATAGTGAACAGCACTAGTGCCTACAACAGGAAGGGTACAGCTTTCAAGGTCAGCCCGCCGCCGTGATCATTGAAGTTGGCGTGACAAGAAGAGTGTTACATTCTGCCTGTACGTCACTGTAATATTACGTATGGAACTATAGGCCATACGTAATATTACAATGACGTATATCTGCCTATATCTACTTACTTACATTTTATTACACTACACTGCCTGTATACAGAAGTTGATACTTACTTTGCTAGTTTTTGTCCTTGAATTTCAGTACTGATGTACTTTGCGTGATTTGTGAAATAATCCGCAACCATATGAAGGTCGACTTTCGGCAGATTATTTGCTTGCCCACGTGAAAATACTGGTTCCATTTTAGCAGCACGATTTCCAGTTCTATACTACGAACGAAAGGAGGTGTACGCAGTACTTAGTCACAAAACATAATGAAAAGAAAGTTCATCGCGCGCACCCCGCGAGCCGGAGCCGGCGATGTGACGTCACGACGGCTACTCGGACGGCTCAGAAAGTTTTCGGGAGATCCAAAATTCATTGATTTTTTTAAAATAAACTATTCAAGATATCGACATAATTTTTTCGCCATTATTATTATAATTACCTAAAGTATTTTTAGAGACAAAAGAAATGCGATAATTTTTTATTTACATCTTCCCCATTGACACAATGCAGCACAGGGCAGTATCATTACTGGAATGGTTCCACAACATGCTAGTGACAAGGTAAACACCGTTACGCGTCTTGTTAATTTAAACATATAAATCACAGTCCATGTTATATACGTAATCCCGCAATACGTGAAACATGCGTATTTATGTGTATAACAGCGTTATATTTTTCTCTGTGCAGTTAATTGGTTAAGGCCCCTGTTGTATCATATAATGAATGAAGATCATAGAATGAATATTTTGAAGGGGTTTTTCACTGCTCTTCGGAAATTACTTATTTCCATGTAAAAAGTCATTAGAATGTCGAAAAAAGTCTATTGGTTTGACGATAGTATAGTCAACCTACGGTTGGAACCAGACGAAATTGCATCATAAATGCTTCTGATATCAAAATATATACAAAATGAATTTGATCAACATTTGATCTACCATTTTGTTAATGGATGCCTGTGCGTTTAAGGCTCCAGGGAGTCATAAAAATCTGCTGTCACCACAAAACTTTCTCGACAGGTATCAGAGTTTGACCTAATTAAAAGGGAGCTAATGGGCCCTGTTGCAGTTTGGCCACTAAGACCCATATGTTCAGGGTCGGACTTACTCACGGGTCAACACCCATCCGGCGGCCCCCACGTAGAAGTGGATCCAGGACTCTGGCCTTCGGGCCAGTTTCCCCTAGGAGTCAACCTACGGGCGCTTCTGGACGGTTTGCGCACAGTGCGGCGTCAGCCAATCGATTGTGCTTTCTGACCGACAGCCGGGAGAGTCTGAAAACAGTAGTGTATCCTATAGAGCGGGGGTAGTTGTTTACCTTACGGCAACTGCTCTTGAAATGACCAATCGGCTACCCGATACCGGGTGAACAGCCGGGCAAAGGATTCCGTGGTCCGCGATAGACTCGGTAGACACCGTTCGGGAGAATTAATAGTTCGATTTTCAAAAAAATATTTATATTGTTTTTATCCTTTTTCCTAACAGCAACCAAGAAGTTTTATTAATTATATTTGAATAGTAGTGAATAGTCTACTACAAGATAGTTCTTACGTGATATTAATTTCGTGATATTAAGTTTTATTCAGTTCAATTCAATTCTTTATTCAATTCTTTATTCAATAAATCCTACAGTGTTAGAGAGTAATTACATACATTTGCAAAAAATACAGATTAATCTATACTAATATTATAAAGAGTTAAAGTTTGTGACGTTGTAGAAAGTAATCTCTAGATCTACTAAACCGATCTTGAAAATTCCTTTACCAATAGAAAGCCACGTTATTTGTGAGTGTCATAGGCTATATATTATTCGGAAAAATGAAAAGACTTTTTCGTGGTAGTCGGATTTCCAAAGTAAGTCGAAAAAAACGGTTGAACGAAAACGTTTCTAATTAACGCTGCCTTAACGATGAGAGATATATGATTAAATTCTAGAGAAAAGTTGTAGAGCTTGATAATGAATCCAAAAAATTTTGCGACAGCATATGTCTAACTTTTATATTTAAGTCACAAAAAGTAGTTTTTCAAATTAAAAAAATAATTTAAATCGTTAGGTCATGTTTATTGGTCATATTATCAACAATTATGAATTATTATAATAAATAAATCCCATTACGTTTAATTTACTTACATTTAAATACATAATAGACCTAAACTTTTAGTGTTAAATAAGAGGCTTTCGTTTAGGGTGACCCTGTTTTATATTGGTGACCCAGATTCATTGCTGTCGAAAGTAGTATAATGAATTTCGAAAACGAATCCATATTTCAAAGTATCGTCAAGATGGGATTCAAAAGCGAAATTGGTGGCTGAAATAGGGGACGGCAGAGGTCGTCGAAACGGACCTATTATCCGTCCTCCCTGTGTCGCCCATCTAGGAGATTTGCCCATTTCTCGTAGGACGCGACCGTCGACCCTTGCCAGTTTAGTTACGGCGCGTCTTTTAGGGCTCAGCTCCCGTAACGATGCGTCTGCAGCGCCTCCGTGACAATGACAAATTCACCCGCGTGCCAACGAGCGAGGCCCGACATTACCCGAACGCGGTGCGGAACGCGCCGAATAAACTCTGCAACAAACAACCAGCCTCTTTACAAATACTCACCAATTTATGAACATAAAAATGTAAGGCATAACAGACTCTGAATGCAGTTGAAAGACGTATTCCCTAAGAAACTAGAAGATGAACCACTAAGATCCCACGGTCTCGTACTTCGGTCAGCCTCTGACAGTTTATTAAAAAATCCGAGTCATAATAGCGATTTCTATTCCTATTCTTTCTATGTCCATGGTGCAAGACTCTGGAACGATCTCCCAGCAAAAATTTACGAAACTCGCCTTCTTTACCATCGTTTAAGACTCACCTTAAGGATTACTACCTTTCTAAGAAGCAACCAGTTCTTCCCTTTCTCTCCTGTTCCTCTCCCAATTTCCTCTCCTCGGGCATTATTAGTTTTAAATTCTTCCACGTGTCTGTATGTTATGTAATCATCTTTATTTTCACAATGCGCGCATGTACCACTATGTTTAGGTTAGCTGTAAGACATTGCGCTGTAAGACATTGCCATGTGGCAATAAGCTCGCCTTTTTGTATACGAATTAAGTGCAAATAAAGAGTTTATTATTATTATTATTAAGATGAGAGGATGTTTCTAAAGAAAAAAATAATATATGTCTCTCAGTCATTGATTATGAGAGCAAACGTAGTATATTTATAGTATTTTTGTAGTATTTCCGTGGCATTAAAATGGCTATTTTTCAATATGATGTACTATTTGTATTTCGCTTGTATAAGACATATTACAACCAAAATTTAACAGTGTAGTTTCGGCCCTTAATTTAACAGTGTAGAATCCGAAAAAACCTTTTGGGCGCTATCGCGAAGGAATACACACGCACACAGACCCTA
Source organism: Micropterix aruncella (assembly GCA_944548615.1). NCBI lineage: Eukaryota > Metazoa > Arthropoda > Insecta > Lepidoptera > Micropterigidae > Micropterix > Micropterix aruncella. Next base: position 1,268,780 of record OX155955.1, read on the forward strand.
ACACACACATACTTCTAAATTCAACATCCGAATTGACAGCAGCATTAATTGAATATTTTCCTTAATAAAATCGTAATATAATATTAAATAGGACACAAAAGGAACCTCCCCGAAGATTGTATACAATTTTAACTGGTATGCGACCATGAACAATCGGGCATCCCTGGAAATGGTGAATCTAAACTCACCGGCCAATCGTCTTTTTACTGGGCCAAAGGACATTGTGACAAGATGCCGAGCCAATCTTGTCCGCTGGGGCTACGCAGCGAATCCAACATACTACTGGGGAACGCTGAAGGATGAAGATATAAAAAATCCCATCACACACCAAGACCAACAAGAGACGAACAACAAGATCACTCAGGCTGCATATTTTTGGTGAGACGTGTAGATATCGCCGATTCTAAGGATTTGCTTGGGTATGCTTGCAACCATCCTTCTTGCTAGATATTGCATTGTCTCGCTCGCAGGTCGGTTCTCCTGGTGGCTATACCAGGCGAGTGCCAATTTATGTCGCTACAAACGAATGAAGCAACCGTATGTTACCGTTCGGGTTTTAGCTATCAACTGAGTGTAGAGTAGGGAAAAGTTGGAGTGGAGGGGGGGACGTAGGGAGAAGCCGATCGGTTTACTAGAAGAGAGGATGCACTCAACAAAAGGAACACAGCTCAAAGTCACTTCTAGTTGTTTGGTGTGAACAGTGACCCCCCTCAACCCATCCCATCTTTCCTCCTCCTCCCCCACCAATTTCAAAATGTTAAATTGAATAAATGTTTACCTCACTGAGTCATGTTAGGCAGGTTATTGAAGATAAAAAGGCGATTGTATATGACGAATCCTACTTAATAAATAAATACAAACGGAGCTGCCATGGAATTCACCGACCGGAGTCGGGCCCATCATAATACTATTTTTTTTTTTACACTTCTGGGGGGTGAGCAGTGGATTCCGGACTTACGAACCGGCTGAGGTAGGTTTAGGACAGCTGTCTTGCCACATGTGAGCGTTCACCTTACCACCCATTCACGCCCCTTCGAATATTATAAACGCGAAAGTTTGTATGTATGTATGGATGTTTGTTACTATTTCACGCAAAAACTACTAAATGGATTTTGATGAAACTTTACAATAATATAGCTTACACATCAGAATAACACATATGCTATAATTTATAAAGATATATTGTTTTCTATTATCATTATCAAAATTTTCCATCACCACGCGGGTGAAGCCGCTGGGCGCAGCTAGTATACTATAAAGGCAATTGTAACATGAAAATTAGCATTTATTTTTTAAGGTTAGAGAAATTGTCATTTTTAAAAATCTGTATCTGTCTCAACTTACATAAAATTAATAAACATGTAGCAGTTTCTATCAAAAACGAGCTTCTTCGTGGTCAAAATGGGAAAACAACGAAAAAGCGTAAAAATTTATGCATGGATATGGTATAAGCATTGATTTTATAGTGTAGTATAAGTTTCGATTGAGTTAAATAGGGTAATTAATAACAATGCTGTGAAATAAGAAAGTCAAAATAGCTAAAGTTCATTTTTACTAGGATCGATGTATCATTTTTACAACCTTTATTTTGACTTGCAATGTTTGAATGTATGTTGTAGATTTCAAAATTTGCAAACCATATTTCATTAACTTCCTGGTATTCGATCGAGAGGCAATTTAGCATACTTATGTAAGTTCGGTAGCAATGCAATATTATGGTATCATCGAGTGAATTTGACAAGCCGGGATTTAGGCAGGACCACTCTAATGGCAAATGTTAGGGCAGTCGAATATGGGCTAGTATGTTTTGTTATCATGAATACTTTCGATTACACATGATGACGAGGGTCTGAAGATGGAGCCGGAAGATTGCCACTGGAACTTCCTGATAAAAAGTACGAGTAAGGTAGTCGAGTTTAGGATCGTTGGCCTTGTTGTCTTGAGTACTTTCCATTACACACGATGAGGGTCTGAATATGGTGCGAGAAGATTGCCACTGGAACTTCCTGATAGAAAGTGCTAAGATAGTCGAGTTTGGGCTCGTTTGTTTTGTTGTCTTGAGTACTTTCCATTACACATGACGACGAGGGTCTAATATGGGCCTGGGAGGTTGTCACTGGAACTCCCTGGTAGAAAGTGCTTAGTCGAGTTTGGGCTCGTCTGTTTTGTTGTCATGAGTACATTATATTGACAAGATGACAAGGGTTTGAAGATGGAAGAGAGATTGCGACTAGAACTCCCTCATGGAAAATAGAGATTGTTCTTAAAAAAATACTAATAATTACTAAGGAAAAGTGACTTGAGCGACATCGGGCGTCAAACTATTTTAAACTACATCAAACTATATAACTAAAAGGAAACACTTTATTAGGGAAAATAATGATAGCACCAGCCCAAATAAAAGTTGGGCATGACTCTACAGTAAAAAAAATCGGTATGAATCTTTTATTAACCGCCATGTTAAAAAAAAATGGCGTTAAATTCAATACAAAATTACGATGATTATGTGTTTTATTGGCCTAAATGCTAAAACAAAGTAATAATGTCGATTTGAAAATGAAACAGAAAAAACAAAATTCAATAGTATATTTACCTCGAAACATCCTTTCCAACAACGATATTATTATGGTGTAGGATTCGCAAAGATAACGTTCACTGTTTTCCTCGTCCTGCGAATATTACGTGGATAGAGTTCTCTAAGTAATCGATCCTCAACTTCACCTTTGCTAGGATGTAAAGTTAATGTTGATAGCTAAGGATAGCTACGTGGAATTTAGAGCATATTTCTTATTATTATTATGGTAATAATTCAACAAAGTATGTAAATAATTTCAAGTAATCGTTCATAAATTCATAATTTGATAATGCAGGTAGGTATAATTGATATTTTGTTATTAGTTCTTCTGAGTTACAAAAAATAGGGAGAAGTAAGCGAAAAGGTAGAGCTTTACTACGTTTAAGTTGAAAAGTAGCGTAATTTTGGACACTTTATAAGGACTGCTACTAACGGGCGTCTCTAATCATAGACGATACCATACTTGTATACTAACGCCAAGCTGTGTGCACTACAAATGAGTATTTGCAGTATTGAATTGATATTGTTATCGCCAACCCCCATTCGTTTAATAATAGCTTGTATTATAAGTGACATTATATTTGTATAATTACGGTTATATCTTTATTAATTTTACTTTCAATACATTAGTTTTACTGTAATATTGATTAGTAATAAGCAAATAAACAATGAATAAAAAATAAAAAATGATTGCGAGTACACTGATGAGTGGTACTCGATCTCAGACTTAATCCATATGAAGCCAGGTAAACATACCTTTCCCTATCTTTAGACATTTTCAGTTGATATTTGGCAGCTCTGAAGAAACTTATTCCCGCGGGACGAACAACTCGGAATATACGCAATGTATTTATGTTCAAATATTGGCTTACATTTCAATAAGTTAATTATAACGTTGATATTCTACTTATACCTTTTATTCTGATTATGCAATGTGATGTTTATTTCACTAGAACTGACAACTACAACAGGCGAACCACTCACCTCAGGAAGTTTCAACGATATTAGATCGTTCTGTCTCCCGTGAGGTGAGCGCAGAAAACTTAGGACGAAACACAATCCACTGTCTAGTTACACCACCTGCCCGTCAGAGGCCAAAGCCTTACGGCGAGGCACCGGGAAAGGTACCCAGCGGACACTCGCCCCCTGACTATCTCCTGCCTCTTAACTGGTTACAGGATCGAGATCGCTTGCGCGGTCCTCTCCCTTACGTACCGGTGATACGGTGTCTACCGAATCTATCATGGTCCACGGCATCTTTTGCCCGGCTGTTCACCCGAGATCGGGTGGCCAAATGGTCGTTTCAGAGCAGATGCCGTAAGGTACCTACCCCCCTTTATATTTCATTTTTATTTTATTTTTGGTAAAAACATACAGCATAAAAAATAACATATAAGCATATTATATAACAGTAGTAAAGCCAATGATGTTTTAAATTATTTGCTATATAAGGATTACAAAATATGCTAAACAATACAATACAAAGAAAACCAAAAAGAATTTAAAACTAACAGTTAAAATCGTTATGTGCGAGTGTATGGGTGTTGGTGTGTGTGTGTGTGATGGAGAGTGTGTGTGTGTGTGTCTGTGTGTGTTTGTATGTGTGTGTGCGTATATGTATGTGTGTGTGGGTGTGTGCATCTGTAGTGCGAATGTGCTTGTGAGTGATTGTATGTGCATGCTAATTCAACCCGATCTGATAATCAGCTTTTCACGTACCTCCTTAACAAAAGATCGACTATTGTTATGGTTAAATATGTCAATATCGTTAAAGCATACATTGTATGCATGCATAACGCGCGGCAATAACGAATTGGAACCATAGTTAGTGTTGAAACTTGGTACGTAAAAAGTTAAGTGAGCGCGTGCGAGTCGGGAAGGCGCTCATATGCTCACCCTACTCAGGAGGTATGGACTGTCCAACCCAGTATGAACAATTTTATGTAGAAACGACATATCTGATACTACTCGCCGGTCCTCTAATGTTTCTAAACCATGGCTTTGCAGACCTTCAGCGTACGACAAGCCGTTGTAAAATAAGCGAAAATTTAGATGACGTATAAATAGTTTTTAAATACGCTCAATCCTCAGCTTGTATGTAGCATACTACGGAGACCAAATATTAGAAGCAAATTCAAGCAGGCTGCGTACGTATGCAACATAAACCGTCTTCAAAGAATGAGTGTTTTTAAGAGGTCTACAAACTCTTATATTAAAACCGAGGGTGCTGTAAGCCCTGTTGACGACTGAATCAATGTGCTTATCCATTAAAAGCTTGCGATCTAAGATGACTCCTAGATCACGCACTCGATCTACTTTCAGGATTTCATCATTGCCAGTTGTATATTTAAAGTTAGTCAGATTGACATTTCGCGAAAATGAGATTTTATGGCACTTTGCTAAATTTATAGAAAGTTTACGCTGTTCACAAAAACGAGTGAAACGATTCAGATCTTCATGGATCAGTTGACAGTCGCCATGGTTCTTCACTCCCATGAAGATTTTCAAATCATCTGCGTAAAGGAGAGGTCGCAATGATTAAAGCAAGTACCGATGTCGTTAACATAAACATTAAAAAGCAAAGGCCCTAAATGGGATCCCTGTGGAACACCAGACTCAATGCCAAAAAAACTAGATCTACATCCACCAACGACAACGGCCTGCCTTCGTTTGAATACGTAGGATGCTATCCACCTTAACAGATCTCCATGTATGCCCATAGACGACAGACGAGTTATTAGCTCAACATAATTGACACAATCAAAGGCCTTTGAGAAGTAATTATATATCGCGTCCACCTGAATACGCTGATCCATATCCGCCGATCCAATGTAGGAAACTTTACTGTTTTCAGACTCCCCCGACTCCCACAATCGATTGGCTGACATCGCACGGTGCACAAACCGTCCAGGAGCGCCCGAAGGTTGACTCCTAGGGGAGACTGGCCCACAGGCCAGCGTCATACCCTGGCTCGCACTTCTGCGTGTAGGCCGCTGGATGGGTGTTGACCCGTGCGTTTGACCGACCCTATACAACTGTGTGTTAGTGGCGAAACTGCAACAGGCTCCCTGGTGTTTATTCATTGTGAGATTCTCCTATAGTGCTCTATGCATTTCTAAGTTACAAATTTAATATTGCATTAACTAGGCTTCCACTAAAATAATTCGCCGCCTGAAGGCAGGCGGCGTCAAGTATATATAAGTCAAAACAACGTGAAACTTTGAACGTCCCCCCGGTTCGCGTCACACCTTCCAGCGAAAATTCCAACAAAGTTTCTCGTATGAATCGCGTAAATCATGATTTGCAAGAATATAACCGAACGAAGCCAGCGCTGCCGCCGTTAAATTTGCAAATTTGCGTATTTACAAATTTTTGGCCCGCTTTTGCGTCGCGCGTCGTCATATACCCTAGTAGATTTTTCGACCCTGACTAAAGTTTAAGTTGTTTTTTACTTTTAATTAATGAAATTTAAAAGCTATGATTTCAACATTTATTTATTTCGAGATAGGATACCATATATACAAGATTAGAGCCATCTATAGTGCACCACCATACTGCTATACCACGAACGTCCTCATATTAGAACATAATAGAAGATTAATGCATGTTTGGTACTATGACTGCTATTTACACGTTGAGTTTCGTAGTGAAATACTAGCTGCCAAAACAAAGAGATGTGTCCTGTTCGTGGATAATTTACATTCGTATATAATAACATATCATTGTTTATGATTATGTTGTTTTGAGTTATGTAGGTATGTTTTTAATATATATTTATGGGTAGAGTACAATAACAATTTTTAACCTTGACGGTACGTATGCACATTGATTATATAGCGCAATAGTTTAGCTAGGATTTCACTACGAAACGCAATGTGTAAATAGCAGTCATAGTACCAAACATGCTTTAATCTTCTCGTATGTTCTAATATGAGGACGTTCGTGGTATAGCAGTATGGTGGAGCACTATAGATGGCCCTAATCTTGTACATATAGTATCCCATGTCGAAATAAATAAATGTTGAAATCATAGCTTTTATTATTATAATATCATTTACATAAACATGTCGATTTTTAATGTGGTATATGGATTTCCATACGTCTATCCCTACATACATATCTCTCCGTATTTATATAATGAAATCAATCGATATATAAATGTAATAAATGGAACTTGTAATATATATTTTTATATTTAATAATAAATATGGTTGAATTATTAAGTTTTTATGATCAATCGGTCCTTTGTAAAAAAATCGGTTGTGTCACCCCAAGACTTATCCGGCAATTAGCCAGGGACTTATATCATATTTCACAAATAAAGTCGATGAGCAGTTGCCGAAAATTCCGGTTAATATGCGACGCAAAGCTATGAAAATTTTAATTTTGAACGCACGTCATCTCATTCAATTTAAAAATCAAATTGCAAACGCGGGTCTCCTTGAGCCTTCGAATGTGAATTTCGGACGATCCACGCATCGCAAGCGTTGCCGATTTTAGGGGCCTTAATAAATAATTAGTAAATGTCAGACATTAAATATTACGACTTAAAATATTTACGACTATAAATACGACGATTATTTATGTTTAATATATTTACGACTACATAGTACTTAAAATATTATGAGTTTAATATCAACCAAAATTTCACCATGTGATTTCGGCCCAACAAGGCACCTGTGTAGGATTTCAAGTCTCTAAGTTAAACATTTCGAGTTTGAATTATGACTTCTCAATCGGACGAAGGGTTCTGGCGCAATCGTGGAGAAATACACACAGAGAGACAGCCAGACTTACAGACACACAGAAGTGCGCCCACAATACTTTCCTTGCCAGGAAAGTAAAAACATTCTTTAGCAATGTTAATATAGATGGCCCAATACATTGCTATTAATTTTGTCGTTCATTGCTCTCAGCGCCACCTGTATGTTGCCGGCGCAGAAGTGCTACTATGACGTTGAGCAATTTAATATCATATATAATCGATGGTATTAGCATAGCGAGACGGTTGCTATAAAACCCATTAAAAAACTCCTATTTTTCTATGTATTCTACAAATTTGAAAGCTGGATATATTTAATGTTAGTATATAATAACATAAAACTAGACAAAGCATTGCTAGATTTTACCTCAAGCCTAAGTGAACAGTACACCTGTTCTAAGGCTGACCATAAGTTTTTTATTTTTTTTTTACATTTATTTTTATTGCCTGTCAATAATTTAGTAAATATTTAGTCTTATGTAAGTATACTCTTACGTTCGTTTTACGTTACTATAGTCTTATGTAAGTATACTTAAGTAATTTTTTATTCAACATTTATATTTATTGCCAGTCAGCAATTTCGTAAATATTTAGCCTTACGTAAGTATACTTTTACGTACGATTTACGTTACTATAGCTTACTTAAGTATACGTAAGGTTAGTCTTACGTTAGTATACGTAAGTATAGTCCTACGTAAGTATACGTAAGTATTTAAATCAAATTAAAAAACAGCTAGTCACAGGTCTGTAAAATCTATTTATTAGCGCATTTGAAAACGTCCACTGTTATATTTCTAATTGCCTCAACTCTATTTGCTAAAACAACGGCACCGCAAGTTGCGAGGTCAGAATCAAAAGAATCAACGTCGCTGCGGCTTAAGCCGTTCATAAGAATTTCTATATCATGGTATAGTTTTTTGACATTAACTTGAGCCGTATCGATGATCACCTGAAAAACATTTTGAAAAAATGGTTTTGTATTAGATGTTTTAAATTAGATGAGCAGATAAGCATTTTACACACCGTTTTAAAACATAGTATTGTCATCATGCGACATCCGGAAATGCTTATTTTAGTAGTCCAAATCAGATTTGAGAAGTCTGCAACTTTTGTAGCTATATTTTCGTTGATCGTTTTAGTCGTCGTTAAGCAGTCACTGAGTGTCTTAGTGAGTGCGATGAATTCTGTGTCTAATCTGTTATCCATAAATGGAGCGCACCAGATCTTCATAATTGGATTGATCTCCATAACGTTATACAAAAGAAGCAATTCATACATCACATTCGATTTAACACTGTCAATAAGATCTACTAAAGTATAACTAGTAGATGTCCCCGTCGCGATATTATTAATTTTATTCAAAATCGATGATATAAGAGTTAACGTATTGATGGTATTATTAGCTGTAGCTAAAGCAGAAGTGCTTAATTCCGAATAGGCGAAAACCAATGCTATGAAATCTGATTTCATTGACTCTATATCCGTTTTGAATGTATTTATTGAATTCTGAATATCTTTCACTTTGGTTGAAGATGCTGATGTATTCAAAGCAGTTGACAATTTACTGATTACATTTGAAGGGATCACCTAAAAATTTAAAACATTTATTAAGTAATGAATTCACATACAAAAATAGATTGTTCATCACCGTTTTGGCATTTTCCACAATTGTCTTTTCATTAAACTGCGCCGTGAAACAGAGATTCTGTAAAAATACGATATTATAGTTACAGTAAATTTAATTGTCATTATAATAGGATTAAATTAGAATGTTATACAAACGTACGGGAAGCGCAACACTTAGAATTATATAATATGTCAGGATTACAGACATTTTACAATTCTTACATACAATGTATCTGACAATACTGAATTACATTTTGAAACATCTGTTCGTTTCTGCCAACGGAATTCGGAATAATAATTATGTGAATATATCATTTTAAAATGTTGATAATATCAGTCGGTGATAAGGTAGGCCACGTATGTGCTCGATTTGTTATTGCGTAAATGCAGGATGATTGTAAAAATGTATGTATGAATAAATTATGACTAGAAAATTTAAATACCAGGATAAAATAAGGCACTTTTGAAACAAATACGTTTTTGTGAAATTGCAAAAAAAAATGTTGCAAAAAAAAATGTTTAACATTATACCGTAATTTTTATTTGAAAATATCGCAAATGACCAAGGAACTCAGGAGATTACAGATAAATTATTGTTTTTTTTTCGACTTTTTCAATTTGATATTTTTTCTTCAACTGCTTTTTAGTTTTTTTGTAAGTATGATTTCTGATTTAAAAAATTAAATAATGATATTTTGGAAAAAGATTTAACTATGCATTTTTATGGATCACAGGGACACTTATGTCCCCTCAATTTATACAAAATCTATATAATCAATTTTCACAAAACTTGATACATATGTTATTAACATCGCCTTTTAACAGATTTGTGTATCAAAAATTTTGTTAATCTACAGTAAAGCTTGGGTTACTTCTTAAGCTCAACGGGTTAATGTGTTTAATTACTCGAGTCATAATGGGGTGTTTCGTCTGTCTGTCATAATACAGCCCGTCTGTCTGTCTATCATAATAGTACGTCTTTTACGGGCCTCAGGAATTGAGCTGTGCTTGATGATCATTTTCATCAATTGAGCATTTTGATAATCCGATCTGTTACTCCCTACACATATGGAATAAATAGCAAAATTCGATTTGGTGCCTAAGGTTATTCTGATGTATGTTTTGTAACATTCGTTTCTAGTGACTTTATCTTACATGCTACATGTCTTGTGCAATATGGCCGGCGTCACACAGGTCACGTGCTTGATTCGTGAGAGATGTCTGAACCGAGCATAGGTGACAGAGATGATTGAGTGAATCAGCATATACATATCGGTCCTTGTGCGGGTTTTCTGTATGCAGTGTGTTCCAGGGCGCTCTTCTCGCAACCTTGACATCCAGAAACGTCAGAGATCCATCCTTCTTAGAGACTCTCTAGACGATCAAGCATGCTTGACAAGCTTCGCGTCGCGGGCAGTGAGGGGATCGTAAATCGCAGGAAATATGCAAATATTTTTTTTGTAATATTTACCAGAAATGCCTAATTGTGTAGTTTATACCAGGTAGTCACGTTAATTAGACGTAATTTATTGATGAATGACGTGACTCCCTGGTATAAAACTACAAAATTATTCATTTTTCGAAAATATTTAAAAAATATATTTGCATATTTCCTGGTTTTTACGATCCTCTCCCAGCCCCGACGCGATGCTTGACAAGCATGATTGATCGTCTAGAGAGCTTTTTAGTATCATATGTGAGATTTAGGGTGTTTAAGATTGAGGTGACCTAGAGATTCTTCCACGGTGCATATGAATCGTATATGGCTTATGACTGTCTAGAGTTTATTGTTAATAAGTCAATAGTTTTATTATTTCTGTAAATAATTATACATTATCTATACTTATATTATAAAGAGGAAAGTTTGTGAGGTTGCAGGAAGTAATCTCTGGATCTGAAAATTCTTTTATCAAAAGAAAGCCACTTTATTTGTGACATAGGCTATATTATCCGAAAAATGGAAAGACTTTTTCGTAGTAGTCGGATTTGCAAAGTAAATCGGAGAAAAAACGGTGGAACGGAAATGTTTCTAACTAACGCTGCCTTAACGATGAGAGATAAATGTTTAAGTTCTAGAGAAAAGTTGTAGAGCTTGATAATGCCTACAAAAAAGTCAGCGACAGCACATGTCTTTTATATTAACCCGACAAATGACGGGCGTCCTTTTGGGGATGCAAGTTTTAATACACTGAAATGACAGGCGTCCCTTTTGGTCCAGTGATGACGACACGATGGAGGCCGTTTGCGTTTTGTAATTTGTCGCCATTATTATCTTAATTGATTTACGAGATAAGGTTATAATGTTTTATATGTCAAATTTCAATGCGATCATTCTACAGTTCTTCTTTTTATGATCCGTATAGTGGTTTACAAGTTATGGTCGTTTTTATCAAGGTCGTCGATTTTGCGCGCGAAAAGGTCGCGCGCGAATGGGACAGCTGAATTTTTACTCCGCGAGGAGAGGAGTTAAAGTCACAAAAAATAGTATTTTATATTTTAAAAATAATTTGAATCGTTAGGTCATGTTTATTGGTCATATTATCAACAATTATGAATTCTTATCAAAATAAGTAAATTTACACTCTCAAGTGTTTAAAAGAAAAGACTTTTCCCTTTTACTGCATAAATATTTAATATTTTACTGCATAAATATTACTGCATAAATATATAAATATACTGCATAAGAGATAATTCGACACTTGTCGTAATCTATCTATACTAATATTATAAAGAGGTAAAGTTTGTGAGGTTGTAGGATGTAATCTCTGGATCTACTAAACCGATGTTGAAAATTCTTTTTTTCCAAATGAAAGCCACATATAGCGACTGAATATTATTTTCCTTTTACTGCATAAATGGTTAAAAAGATAAGACACTCACAAATAAGACCCTTACAAGAAGACACTCACAAATAACGGTAATATAGTCAAATTGGCATGCAAATACATACATGCATATGCAGTAAAAATCATAATTTCATCACAAGTATACAGTTTTACCGCCCAACGAAGTGGGCACGGGTCAGGTAGTAATTAATATATTTATAAGAAACAAATCTTACCGAATAACAGAATAAAACGCTTTAATTTTATTACCTTAAAAATTATGCCCTTTATATTATAGGCCTTCAAAATTTCACATTATTACGTTATAATCCGTCTAGATTAGTCAAGAAGAAGTTGAAATATAATGTTTGCTTGATTTTGAAGCGTAGTGGTTTATTTAATTGCGGTATTCGTTTTATTCACGAGTTATCTACGTTTTATCCACGCTATCAAAATAACGCTATATATCTAGCGGATTATTCTCCTCTTATTTGGATTATACGTAATCCATAGAAAGGTTGAGTTTTCCGTTCTGGATTGAGCGCAGTCGATCCAGGAGGAATTTTATTGGATCACGTTCGGGTTTAATGGACAACTAAATGGCCGTCGTACACCAGATAGCAGCGTAATCAAAATGTTTATTTTACTCAAGGAGAAAACAAATAAAACAGCAGCATCATACAATAGGTATAACCATGGATTTTATAGGTTATTAGATTGCTTAATGTCGCACTACGTTTTGGCAGCTAGGATTTTACTATGAAATGCAACGTGTGGATGGTACTCATAGATCAAAACATTGATTAATCTTCTTTTATTTACAGTAGTTTAATAAATGGCATTTTAAACACACCTATATGGCCCCCTATCTCAATATAAAATAATATTATAACAACAAACGAATTTTTAAATCATAACTCTCATTATTTTAATATTATTTACATAAAGATGTCAATTTTAATTTCTTATAAAGGTTTGTTTACATAATAATTTGGTGTTTTAAAGTTTAAATAGACTAATAGATGGCATTCTAATTTGTACGTGTAATTTCTGTAATGTAATCAGCCTATATTAAAATGCGAAAGATGGTACCAATAATTTAATGTTATTATTGTTATTTCTGGTTAAATAATAAGAGTTATAATTAATCAGTTCTTGATAAACACCGTTTTATTATAGATGGCCAAACAAATTGCTATTGGTCTAGCCGGATAATGCTGTCAGTGCCACCTGCATGTCGCCGGTGCAGAGGAGTTGCATCAACGTATTATGGCATTGTGCAATCTAATACGCTATGTAATCAATGATATAATACAATGCGATTTAATATTTAAATCAGCTCTAAAAGATATTTAAACCTAAAATTGGAGTTGATGAATGTACCTCAGTACTTTAAAATGATTACTTAAAAGTGTGTCTGCCAAACTATGTAATTATGTTAGTTTGAACTATTTTGTATTACCAATATCTTCAAAAGAAGATTATAACATTGACTTTAGGGAATATTGTGTAAATGTTTAAACTATAAACTGTATACGAATACTTATATTAGTTATAAGTAATATGAGTAGATCTATCGATAGAAAGAGACAAAATAACTTTACGATTTTTAAATTACGATTTTTAAAATGACATATCTCTGTGTCTATTTTTTAGGTTATTAATATCGGCAAAAAAAATATTTTAATGGGTTGGAATTTGAGACCAGTAAAACATTTACCTTCAAGACCGTATTTTAAAACAATAATTCATATTTCCAAATAATATTATACCTAATTCACGGCGAAAGAGGACATTTCAAATATTGTAAAATATTACCAGCTAAAATAATATTTATTTATAGAGTAATAATAATTATTTCAAGACTGACGAATTAAAAAGGTATGTCCAACTTATACATAGCACTAAGCAGATACAAATTGAACGGCTCTCAACTTTTAGGGAAAAATTATATTAAAGTAGCTAATTTCTCCTTTAGTCAATCAAATCCTAATCATTTAAAAACATAAAAAATGCACAAAATACAAAAAAAAGTACAATACTAGTTACAATTTTTTTTATTTATTAGGTAATGTACAAAAAAATAACTGGCATGCAGATTGTTAATAATGGTTACAACTTGAGTTGTCGACTACATGGGGCGAGCCCGTCACCACAGGGAGTTTTAACGATTAGTCGTTCTATCTCCCTGGAGTGAGCGTAGAAGACTTTGGACAAAACAATCCAGCGTCTAGCTACGCCACAACCCGTTAGAGACCAACGCCTTACCGCGAGATAGCCAGTTATGCTACCTGGCGGGCCCGACTCTCGCGCCCTAACTTCCAATTGTGACCAGATTTCTCCGGTCTCTCGATTGGTTCCGAGTTCGAGGTCGCTTGCGCAATCCTCTTCCTTACGAAGCAGTGAAACGGTGTATACCGAATCTATCGCGGTCCATGGCGTCCTTTGCCCGCCTCTTACCCGGGATCGGATGGCCAATGGTTATTTCAAGAGCAGTCGCCGTAAGGTACGCATTACGCAACCACCCCCGCTCTACAGGAAACAATACAGCTTCCAGACTCCCTCGACTGTTAGTCAGAGAGCACAATCGATTGGCTTGCGCCGCACGGTGCGCAGACCGTCCAGGAGCGCCAGAGGTTTGATTCCCAGGGGAAACTGACCAGGGCCAGAGTCCTACCCAGGTTCGCACCCCGTGCGTGGAGGCCGTCGGATGGGTGTTGGCCCGTGATTGTGACCGACCCTAAACACATGGGTCTTCGTGGCCAACCCATCATGGGCCCATTAGCTCCCTGATAATAGTTACAGATTGAGATATAATAGTTAAAGACAAATAATAATTAGTGACAAAAATATAGCTGTAGCCACATATGGTATTTATGCGAGCATTCCCCAAGGTTAGGCGAAAATTGAACACACCAATTATACCTAGACGGTCTGTATCTTTAATATCCTTAAAATATATTATCAAGAGTGTGACTTCTGTGCGATTAATCTTAACCAATGCAACTGCAGTTCATAAATATAGTCACACAAGTTGCACTAAAAGTCACCCTATCATACATAATCTCTAGCAGGCATATGCTTCTAAATTTAGGCATACATAGGATTTTCTCACTCTACTTAGCAGAACTGTATGTTCATTTTTAATGCTGATTCTACAATGGAATTGCGATCTATATTTTGTAGACCACTTGCTAAGGCAATTCAGTTACATAAGCATTTCACCACGACATTTAAATAATTTATTGTATTGCAATATTATTAGAGCCCTGTACATCCTTGAACTGGTTAGTCCTAACTGTTTGACATAATCGAATAAGCATGAGGTTATTTTTGAAACTAAAATCAATGTTTTAAAGAAATTAATTCTTAAATAAATATATAAATGTATAAGTAAAATAAATAAAAAATAAATATTATTTCGAATTATAATTTATTTGAATTAAGAATTCAAACTCGAGTCAAAGTATTTAGATTTTTTGATATCGACAGATTCGAAAAAGCATAAGGTTATTTTTTTAAACCAAAATCAATGTTTTAAAGGGAAAAAAAGAAATAAGGTAAATTAATAACATCGTTTCGAATTAAAATTTATAAGACTTAGGAATTCAAACTTAAATCTAAATACGTAGATTTTTTATTTTAACAGAATCTAATAAGAATGAGGTTATTTTTTGCACAAAATCAATGTTTTAACGAAGGTATTTTAAAAATAAATAATTGAATAACATAATTCCGATCTTTAGAAATTAAGCATTTTAAACCGAATCGTACTTAGGTTTTTCGATTTCTCGACGTATTTCAATCAATCATCTGAAGCAACTCAAAAACTAAGCTAAACCGGGGAATAGCCTCAGTTCCCATTATTTACGACTCATACGAACCCCGTCATCACGTAGCAACTCACCCGACTTAAAAAAGTCACGACTCGGCCATTCAACTTCATTACAGACGGCGTTAGTGCCGTCCACGTCTGCGCCGAAACGAGATATGAAGCTATGCAATATAATACCCCTTTATCCCAATGCTCTAAGAAAAGCATGTTAAGGTACGGAAAGTCGAATCAGCATTTTCTGCTGGCTTCGCGCCAACATTTTAAAGACGAGATTATTTGATCTAGGAGGATAATGCGAGAATTCGGTTTACAACTTTGAAATAAGCGTTAGTCACTCCGGAATTCTCGGGAAGAAGCAGACCGTTAAATTTACTAGCCAAACTCTTGATCACTCAGTTGCCGATCGTAAAATCGAAAACTATAAAAACCAGACTTCTATTAAGATATCTACTTCAAATTCAAATTCAAAATTCTTTATTTATCTATAATATTACATATATTTAGAAAATTCAAAGCCATCCTAACTAGGCTTCGCCTATACTAAGGTAGGCTTAAGAAGGTAGAGAGGTTTTCGTAACTTCCTGTATTATCTTTGTATATTATTATGTTACATTTAAGATGATAGATATGTCTCCAAAATAATAAAGCGTAATAGTATTAAATTTAGGTATTTACATATAAATATACACGTACATTCATAAACAAATATATACTTTATAGATAAATATTAAATAATACTATATATATATATATATATAGATATATATATATATATATATATATATATATATATATATATATATATATATATATATATATATATATATATATATATATATATATATATATATATATATATATATATATATATATATATATATATATATATATATATATATACGAGTGGTATTACCCGGCGTTGCCCGTGTTATATCTTTTCTGAAATACCAATGTATACCAATTTTCATGGCGATCGGTTGAGCAGTATAGAAGTTGGTGTGCTGCAGCGCCGTCTAGTTGAAAGTTGCAACAAAGCGGATATATATATAAAAACCTTAACCATGAATAAATACATATTTTTCCAACTTTCATGGTGATCGGTCAAACGGTTTCGGAGTCTATTAAACTCGGACAGACGGGCGGGCATACAGATATACCAACATCCATTTTTATATTATATTATTTTGGCCTGTTTTTAAAATTTAAACTTTGAATGCCTATATCTCGCTTATTTATAGCGACCGACACAATTTTCTTCCAGATTTAGCATTAAAATGAAAAAAATTGGAGAGAGGTTCCTATACTGCAGTTATTCCACTTTTATAACTATGTGATAATACTTACATGTATATATTTTAATTAAAGAGTTTTGAACAATGAAGCACAAATAATTAAAAAGCAGGAATAATTTCACTGTATTACCTTCACAATATTTTGAATTTAGAATAACGCTTGGCCGACTGTGACGTTTGTAGGTTTAACATAGCAGCGCCATCTATGGATTACTCAATAGATAACGCCATCTGTTAAAATCGTTTGGAACTAACAGATAATTGCGAATGTCAAATAATAGACATTGCAATAAAATAATATCGCGACTATAAATTAAGACGTAAGCTATCCTATCTTTCAAGTTGGATCAAACTGCACATTGTGTGCAAATTTGATTCAAATCGGTTAAGTAGTTTAGGAGTCCATCGCGGACAAACAACGTGACACGTAATTTATATATATTAAGATATATATATATATATATATATATATATATATATATATATATATATATATATATATATATATATATATATATATATATATATATATATATATATATATATATATATATATATATATATATATATATATATATATATATATATATATATATATATATATATATCTATATATTATTATTATATATATATATATATATATATATATATATATATATATATATATATATATATATATATATATATATATATATATATATATATATATATATATATACATATATCTCACAAATCGTGCTCTATTTTAATATATATATGTTATTAATGTCTCCATTTTTTGTCGACCCATAGTCAAAAGTGACTTAGTTAGGTTTTTCTTTATGCCGTGACTAGTCCTAGATTTCAGTCCTGCAGGAAAAACACTATTCATTTTGTTGAACAGTCGAGGAGCAATGTAAGAAAAGTGTTTTAGCGCAAAACTTTTTCTCTTTTTTTGGATTAAGTGCTGTCTGGTTGTTGTTACTCGTGTTCCTTTATGGTGTGTTGAATATAGATGATAATTCATGAGTATAGTAGTAGAGTAGGACTACCTTAGCGTATATTTGACGAACGTCAGGGACTTTAGATTCCTTGTACGAGCTCTCAGAAGAATACCGGAAGGGTTTTTTGTGTATTACTCTTAGTAGCGTATAAATAAACCCCCCCCCCCCCCTCATCCGTATTCTAGCTTGTCATTATATCCCGTTCCTCTCTTCGATATTGAGTTATTACTAATTACTGTTTTATTTTATTAATTATGTTTATTATGTAATTCTACTTATTTATTATGACCACTACTTTGGAGTTGTCAACTACTACGAGCGAACCTGCCACCCCCAGCAAGTTATAACGATATCAGACCGTTCTTTTAACCGTAAGGTATACGCAGAGACTTAGTGATAAAACAGTTTACCATTTAACTACGCCAACAAGCCTGTGACGGTACAAAGACTTACCGCGAGGCAGTGGCAAGTGAAGCAAGCGGGCAGATTTCGACCCTCACTACCAGATTTGGCCGAATTTCTACATCTTCCATTCTGGTGGCGGATTCGAAGTCGCATGCGCAGCTTCTACCCGGTGTCAGCGGTAATTCAGTTCGTATTTATCGCGGACCGTGGCACACTTCGCCCGCCATTGTCACTCGGGTGACCAACGGATCGTTTGAAGGCTAGATGACGTCTGATGGTCGTCATCTACCTCCGCTCTCTAGGAAATATACGTCTCCAGACCCCTCCGGTTATTCGCCGGCTTGACAGTTGGGCGGTATCGACTATCGACTACAACGGGCGAACCCGTCACCCCAGGCTGGTATAACAATATGCGATCGTTCTTTCAGCCGTGGGATGAGCGTAGAAGACTTTAGGACGGTACAAACCTACCGTCCAGCAAAGTCACGAGCCCGTCAGAGGCCAACGCCTTAGGGCGAGGCACCGAGAAAGGTGCCCAGCACGCAGCCTCGCTTCCTGACTACCAGTTTTAAAAAGATATCTATGTCTGGAATTAACCATCAGGATAACTCCAACCTCCCGACTGATCACAGGTCCGAAATCCCTTGAGCGACCTCTACCTGCCGTATGTTTAGCAGTAGTTTAGTTTGAATCTATCGCGGACTTTGATGATTTCGTCCGGCTCTGAATTCGGGATCAGGTAGCCTAATGGTCATTTTAATAGTGGTTGATGACAGGTGAACATCCACCCCGCTGCTTAGGAGACAGTATATTTAAATAGTCTTCAGACTCCTTCAGCAATTAGTCAGAGTGTACAACCGATTGGCGTCGCCGAACGGTGCGCTAACCGTACAGTAGCGTCGGGAGGCAATCTCCCAGGAGAAACCGATTCACCAGCCTTGAGGCCTGAGATGCAATAGTCTTGCCCGGGGTAGCCTTCCACTTGGTCAAAGCCAACTGTCATAAAAAATGGCCATTACCGCCCAAGTTGGGCAGAGCCATTAGGGACCCACTGACCACTACTACAAACATCTACACTTATTATGTATTAATTTTCCAAAATAAACATTTAGTCAAAATAACCCTGGCGGTATGATAGTAAAATATTGCCACTTGGCAATAGGCCAGTGCCGGATTTTCTAATAGGCCAATTAGGCACCGGCTAATGGGCCCCGCGCCTTTCAGGCGCCTCTTGAAAACGAAAATTGCATTAAACATATTTTTTATTCATTCTATTACATAGCAATAAGTTAATAGTAAAAACACATTTTTAAAAACAAGCTTTTATTCAAATGATTTGTCCCTAGCCAACCTTGGGTCCAGCAGCCATGTCCCATATAGAGTTGTCAACTACAACGGGCGAACCCGTCACCTCAGGAAGTTTTAACGATTAGTCGTTTTCTCTCCCGTGAAGTGAACGAAGACTTGGACAAAATAATCCACCGCCAAGCTCCGCCACATGCCCGCAAGAGGCTTACGCCTTAACTGCGAGATAGACAGGAGTGTTACCCAGCGGGCTTACCCTCACGCCCTTGCTTCCAATTGCAACTAAATTACTCCGGTCTCTCGATTGGTTACAAGCAACCATGTCACAGTGAAACTTAGAACTGGCTATCATAATTTAATGCTATACAGAATTTAGCGTTTGTGCTATCCATGGAGGAGTCACCTCTTTGAAAGCCAACCCAGGTTGCAGCAACCCTATCACGGTGAAACTTATAAAGAGCTGTCATAATAATTGAATGCGTATACAAAAATTCGTGTCTGTGCTGTTGGCCGTTGAGGAGTCCACTTGTCATTAGCCAATCCTGGGTGCATAGTCAGGTGATGCTCACAATAATAAATTAATAGTTTAAAAAAACACTAAAAGCACGCTTTTGGGCTATGATAGGATATTCACATACACACGGCTATGATACGATATTCCATCATGGAATGCCAGTGCCTATCTTCCGACTTCATCATCAGACCTTGAAACCTAATCGTGGTCAAAGTTCATTCCAAGACTTTTCTAACAAGTCCAAACACAGCTATGATACGATGTTCCATCATGAAGTTCCAGTTCATATCTTCAAGATCAGTTCGTCAGTACCAAATTATTGTATTGTCATCAGAAATATATACAGCTGTCAATTTTCATGACGCTACGATCCTTGGAAGATGGTTAAATTGGTTACCTTAGATTCCATTACATAGTTAGTTACATACAGGTAGACCTAATAAAAGCGTGTTGAAAATGCATTGTCATCGGAACTGAACCAACATGTAAATTTTCAACTTCATAGGATAAGATGAAGTGGTTCTAATTCTGCTTGAAAGATTTGACCTAAAGAAACATACTGACAAACATTGCAAGATAAATACAAGCTTGTAAAAAATCATCGAATTGAAATTCTAAAGGAAAATAAAAACTGTTGTAGCCACTTGATCGCTGCCAGCCTTTACGATAGATATTTCATGATTACGAAGGCTACTGTTGATGTCCCATGATTTCGTTGAAACTCAAAAATTGTCTCAAATGACAAAAACCGATCTCTGATGACACAAGAACGATTGAATTCGCTGAATACTGAGTACGATGTATTGAAAAAGGCGAATTTCTAATATATTCTAACAGAGTCTACCAGAAAAAAATTATGTCAGTGTTTAAAGCTTTATCAGTTAACAGATTTATACAAGTTTAATGTTTGTTTAATAATATTACTATATATTGTTTATCAATATCTATTAGGTTTCAGAAAATTGGTTTATGAAGATTTTGTTGTTCAAAACGTATTTGGATATAATTTGCAAAGTGCAAAGGGGGCCGTGAGATTTCGACGGCTTAGGGGCTTATACATGTGTTAATCCGGCACTGCAATTGGCCCATTATTCTTTACTATATTGTGTTTGCAAATAAATTTAACCCTTGGAGTAAATGGGTATTTTCATGGAATCATCTGTCACTTTTGCAGGATTTTCGGCGACATCGACGGCGCTCGACTTCACGGGCTATAACTACGAAACTACTACACCAATCATAAAAAGAACAACTGCACAATGATGGCATTGAAATTTCGAATATAGAATATCGAAATATCATTTTGTAAAACAATTGGATAATTATGAATAAATATGAGAACTTCAAAGAAGTGAAAAAAACTCGCCATTTCTGCCGTATAATTGTGTTACGAGAAAATACGGAAGTCTATTTAGAAATTGTAAATACTTACGTCATCTGTATTATATTCTTTATCAAAACTATTATTTCGTTTTACTTATTAGCATACAAAAATATTTAGATATTAGCTCATGAAAACCACGAAAATTTTTGATGAATTATCGAGTATTTTTTTTTATGTATGTTTTATTTATGAATGATTAGAGGCTCTTTTTATTTGAAATTGTGTTGAAATCAGTCGACTACTATATCATACTATTCTATAAATCGAACAAAAACCTCCAGTTTGTTTTATAGATATAGAAAACTAAATATGTTTCAAATCTGTCCTCAAAAAAGCAGTACTATTTTTGAACTGTCATAATTCCGAAGTCTTTAATAGTTTTTGAAATTTATTGAAATATTGGCGCTTGTTATATGTCCAATAAGTAATTATTATACTCTAAACAGTCACGTTTCATAGTAAAAATAATAATAAATAATACTGGAAGTTTGCAATAATTCCCATACAAAAAGCTGAAAGCCGCTAGTGATGGGCAAACACATTTGATAATATCGATAAAATTTGCAGTGGTTGTAATAACATAATTTGTTATGCAATCTTTGCAGAATATAAATTCTTTCATTATTTTACGTATAAACTTTATAAAAAAAAAAAAATTTGTTACAAAAAAAAAAAATATTTACCAAAAATCATACGAAGAAATAAAACACGATTTTCCCACAAATCAAACATTATTTTTTTTTTTTATGACTTACAACTGATTCGAAAATGGCCACTCTGAGAAGAATCAGTAAGCAAATCAAGAGGAAACCTATTTTTATTGTTAGGTATACAAAACAATTACATAATATACCTACCAAAGATAATACAGTACATTTTTAGCCAACAGACTTTTTACAACCACTATCATTTTTTCATCGTTAGGTATAAAAATATATATGTGTGAAACTAAAATAAGATAATGATAGATTCATTAATTCATTCATTCATAATCGGTCTTAGATTCAGCTGCTTTATCTTCGGTAGTTAGTTTTAGTGCGGAAAAGTGACAACCGTTCATTTTACATTCGACGCGCAGAAAGTCGTCCGTGTGAAATGTATCACAAAATGTATCACATGTATCACATGTATCACTGAAACAAATGTATCACAAAATATATGTGTGAAACTAAAATAAGATAATCATTGAACATAATAATTTAGACAATTACCACATTAGTTCTACTTCGATAACAAATTTTTTAAGTTGTACATATATCGAAGCTAACATAGCTCCCAAGTTGTCATATAATTAGCCAACTTTTTACTACATCTATCATTTTTACATCGTTAGGTATACATAACAATTACATAATGGGCCCGATTGCGTTTCTTATTGAACTAAAATTGTAAATTAGTTCAAGCGAACGAGACAGAGCAATACGTTAGAGCAGAATATGAAATGAACGATCGACGATTCTGTCGAACTTATAGCCGTCGGAATAAGGTTTAACGCATTTCAAGCGGTCTTAGATTCAGCTGCTTTATCTTCGGTAGTTAGTTTTAGTGCCGAAAAGTGACAACCGTTCATTTTACATTCGACGCGTAGAAAGTCGTCCGTGTGAAATGTATCACAAAATGTATCACATGTATCACTGAAACAAATGTATCACAAAATATATGTGTGAAACTAAAATAAGATAATCATTGAACATAATAATTTAGACAAATACCCCATTAGTTCTACTTCGATAACAATTTTTTTAAGTTGTACATATATCGAAGCTAACATAGCTCCCAAGTTGTCATATAATTAGGCAACTTTTTACTACAACTATCATTTTTTCATCGTTAGGTATACATAACAATTACATAATGGGCCCGATTGCGTTTCTTATTGAACTAAAATTGTAAATTAGTTCAAGCGAACGAGACAGAGCAATACGTTAGAGCAGAATATGAAATGAACGATCGACGATTCTGTCGAACTTATAGCCGTCGGAATAAGGTTTAACGCATTTCAAGCGGTCTTAGATTCAGCTGCTTTATCTTCGGTAGTTAGTTTTAGTGCCGAAAAGTGACAACCGTTCATTTTACATTCGACGCGTAGAAAGTCGTCCGTGTGAAATGTATCACAAAATGTATCACATGTATCACTGAAACAAATGTATCACAAAATATATGTGTGAAACTAAAATAAGATAATCATTGAACATAATAATTTAGACAAATACCCCATTAGTTCTACTTCGATAACAATTTTTTTAAGTTGTACATATATCGAAGCTAACATAGCTCCCAAGTTGTCATATAATTAGGCAACTTTTTACTACAACTATCATTTTTTCATCGTTAGGTATACATAACAATTACATAATGGGCCCGATTGCGTTTCTTATTGAACTAAAATTGTAAATTAGTTCAAGCGAACGAGACAGAGCAATACGTTAGAGCAGAATATGAAATGAACGATCGACGATTCTGTCGAACTTATAGCCGTCGGAATAAGGTTTAACGCATTTCAAGCGGTCTTAGATTCAGCTGCTTTATCTTCGGTAGTTAGTTTTAGTGCCGAAAAGTGACAACCGTTCATTTTACATTCGACGCGTAGAAAGTCGTCCGTGTGAAATGTATCACAAAATGTATCACATGTATCACTGAAACAAATGTATCACAAAATATATGTGTGAAACTAAAATAAGATAATCATTGAACATAATAATTTAGACAAATACCACATTAGTTCTACTTCGATAACAATTTTTTTAAGTTGTACATATATCGAAGCTAACATAGCTCCCAAGTTGTCATATAATTAGGCAACTTTTTACTACAACTATCATTTTTTCATCGTTAGGTATACATAACAATTACATAATGGGCCCGATTGCGTTTCTTATTGAACTAAAATTGTAAATTAGTTCAAGCGAACGAGACAGAGCAATACGTTAGAGCAGAATATGAAATGAACGATCGACGATTCTGTCGAACTTATAGCCGTCGGAATAAGGTTTAACGCATTTCAAGCGGTCTTAGATTCAGCTGCTTTATCTTCGGTAGTTAGTTTTAGTGCGGAAAAGTGACAACCGTTCATTTTACATTCGACGCGCAGAAAGTCGTCCGTGTGAAATGTATCACAAAATGTATCACATGTATCACTGAAACAAATGTATCACAAAATATATGTGTGAAACTAAAATAAGATAATCATTGAACATAATAATTTAGACAATTACCACATTAGTTCTACTTCGCTAACAAATTTTGTAAGTTGTACATATAAAGTAAATTACGAAGCTAACATAGCTCGTAAGTTGTACATATAATCTAGATCGTAAGAACATAGTAAAATCAAACTAACACGCGAATAACCTGCGGGACTACAATAGTTCTGCGGGACTACAATAGTACAGGACTTTAGTTTACGAAGAAACGCAATCAATCGAGCCATTATAAAGATAATACATTGAATTTTAGAAAATAAAAGGTAGAGGTGGAGGTACTCGATGTTGCTAGAGGGGGAACGAGCGACAGTTGCGACTGGCTTATCAAAACAAAGAAACAAGCCCACTAGTGATATATAGTTTACCAGTAGATAAAATTGAGATGAATAACATTTTTATTTTGTAAAAACAATTGTTATAAAAAAATGAGATGAATAACATTTTAATTTTGTAAAAACAATTTTTATGAATTATCAGTAAAATGGATATTTTCTATCGAGTACCGAGCAAACCCCCCCCCCCTCCTCCTTACAGATCGATTCATCGCCAAACATTGAAATGAAATAAGGATACCATGCCACTGTAAACTATTATTATCAAAGATCACGACAAAACCGAGAAATGCATGAAACGAAGAATATTGCGCATTTCATGAGATTTTGATTTTACGGGAGAGTATTATACTCGATGCTTCACTATGCTTGAGTATGAAACTTTTCAAAGCATAATAAACATAGTGAAGCATTACACGACTTGCATTCCAAACTGGTCCTCTGCTTCTTACCTTCTCTATTCATGCACCAAATGCAAAGTCGTCGCGGCGGAGCCCCCACACCAGCGGCACCTACGATAGGAGTGATGAAGTGCCTTTCGTATAACCGCTGGTTTGGAAAGTGAGGGTTGCGTGCTGGATATGTAGAGGCAGGCTTCCCAGGCACTAACGCGTGATGGTTGCCCATAATGCCTCGGATCAAATCCAAGCGGAAGGCCATAGGTTTGATTACATTGCCGACAGAACACTGGTTCAAGATAATGCGTGCGTTAAGAGTGGACGCATTGAGAAGCCTCTTGAACATCTTTTTATACCACCGTTGGTTTCTTTTGCGTTCCACCAGATATGGTTCCAGCATTTGGTCCTTTTTGTCAACCCCGCCCATTTTATTATTGTAGTCGACGACGAGCGCCGGTCTGTAGTGTGACGGCCGCCCCGGTCGTCCAGCCACTTGTAACGTTTCCGCGTTATGGCAAGTGGATGTTAAGAAGACCGGTTTCTTATCTTCGTATGCCATCACAACTACATCGCCAGAATGCCGAGCTACCACAGATCCTTCATCAAGAGCGGCGAGTTGAATTAGTGCAGGAACGTTTTTACGCGTTTTACGGAACGTACCAACACAATCGGTTTTGTTGCGTTTGAGATACCTCGATAAAACGGGGGAATTGAACCAATTATCCATATGTAGAATATGGCCCTTGTTTAATAGAGGTCTCATGAGACGCACTACAATCTCAGTACTTTTCAGCATTAGAGATTGGTTAGCGTGATCTTTGCCCGAGTAGATTTCAAAAGACCACAAATAGCCTGTGGCCGACCCGCACACTTCATAAGTTTTAATGCCGAATCTAGCGGCTTTAGTCGGAATATATTGTCGGAAGGACAGCGAACCTTTCCATAAGGTTAACGACTCATCGATTGCTATGTCTTGCTCCAGTTGATAAGCCGCTTGGAACTTAGCGTTCAAGTGGTCTACCAATGGACCAAGACAGAACAACTTTGATGAATCGGGTGTGCGGGTGGAATTATCGTTAAAGTGGAGGGCTTTGTTTAGGCGCCAATAACGGGCTTCCGACATTAGCGGCCTAAACAAGTCTGATTTCTGGAGGGGATCATTTGAAAAACACGACTTGATGGACGGCATTGGGAAATTGCCAAGTTGAATGTAAAAGGCAAAAAGCATCATTATTTCATCCACATTCGTGTCATACCAATCTCTAGCAAAGTTTTCCGACATTGCCGCCAATTCTACAGCATGACGATTAGTCTCCTGCACGATATGCTCTAGAATGGCATCATCCCAGAAAAGGCGAAATGCCCCGTACGCATTGTAAACCTGTTCAGTGGGTCCAGAGTCGCAAAGAAATTTTTCCTTGCAGCCCCTAAAAGTATCCATAGGGGCCCACTCGAACTTCATTGCGTCTCTGTCCCCATTGAACAGTTCCTGTGCTAATTGGCACTCCGCAGCCGTGAAATCATTCTCGTCATCCTCATAATCGTTTTCATCATCATTTTCGTCCTCATTCATTCTGACGACCCTCTGTCTTGCTCGTACATCTCTCGCACGATGGGCACTACGACCCCTTTCAGCGTCATCCACTAATACTTTCAACCTTGCGGGGATGTCTTCATCAGTCTTGCAAACTTCAACAATAGGGTCACCTCTGTGCCATACATTCTCACCAATCATAGCTCGCCTCGCGGCGTTCCTACCAGTCCTCGGTACTCGTGACCCTGCCGCTGCCGCTCCCACCCCTCCTCCCCTGCCACCTCTACCCCTCCCCGCTCCTCCGCGACGCCCGGCGCCTCGCCCGGCCGCTCCTCGCCCGGCCGCGCCTCGTCCGGCCGCGCCTCGCCCAGGCCGGCGGACCACCTCTCTGAAAGTAAAAACAATATTGTTATTTCTAAAACAACGGCACCTAGCAGTCTAAAAGTATTATTGGTACCTTTGAGCAACCGCAGGCGACGGCGGGCCACGTAGGTTGTCCGGGAACGGCGATACCTGAAAGTTACAAGAATTCCGTCAGTATCCAATATCCAAAATCAATTTGCCAAACATATATTTATTATGTATATAAACCGGTCTGGGCTGCGGCGGCGACCATCGGTGGGACGGTCCTGGCTGTGGCGAGCGAGATCTCGACCGCGGAGATGACGTCTAAAAGATACAAGAATTCCGTGAATCTCCAAAATCAATTTGCCAAACTATATTTATTATATATACAAACCGTTCTAACCTGCGACGACAACAGACGGGACAGTCCAGGCGACCATGGCGGAGACGTCTAGAAGATACAAGAATTCCGTTAGTTGTATGTAATAAAATCTTCAAATCAATTTCTTTATAATACTTTGATACCTCTCTAACGACAGCAGCGAGTAAGGGATCGGGCGGCGGCGGTGAGTGGTGGAGATCTGGGTGGGCATCCGACAGGTTGCTGAAGTTTAGAAAAAAAACACAAAAAATTAATAATAAATCTATGATAATAAAATCATACAGAAGTCTGAAGAGTAGTCGACTGCTCGGGAAAAACGGGATAGACATTTAGAAAATAAGATTTATTGTATTTTATGTACGTACGTTATATTTTACTGTAAAATAAAGATTGTTGTATTATTGTGTTTGTACCTAGGTTAATTACTTATATACTTGTTATGTCTGATTCTATTGTAAAATTGTATTTGTTATGCACCTTGTACCTAGGCTAAAATTTCATGTATGTAAATTTATAGTGTGTCGCTCAAAAACATTATCGAAAAATAATATGCCGTGTTAGCACTTGTGAAAGGAAGGTGTGTTTTATTGGTGCAGGGGACGGGGAGTAAAACGGTGGTAAAAGAGAAAGACTGAGGCGTATCGAGGCTTGCAGCAGGTGTCGTGGCCGCCCGTTACGGGGCAAGCGGCGACCAAGCGGTGGACCTCTTTTTACAGTCCTGGGTCCACACAGAGCTAGGTCGGTCCGCGCCACAGGGCACTGCATATGTTGTGCAACGGGTGCAACAACGCCAGTAATAAATATTTATATGCATAGAATGTAGGTACATTATGTACAGTATCTCGGATCAAACAGTAATACATACATTACCTATGTATTTATGTATATGTGCAATGTTCAGGAGCGAGCAGGCGCACAGAGACGCCGCTCGACAACAGACCACGAGAAATCTTGTTCGACCCGCTGCGCGGGAAGAAAATAAGATTTATTGCATTTTATGTACGTAGGTTATATTTTACTGTAAAATAAAGATTGTTGTATTATTGTGTTTGTACCTAGGTTAATTACTTATATACTTGTTATGTCTGATTCTATTGTAAAATTGTATTTGTTATGCACCTTGTACCTAGGCTAAGATTTCATGTATGTAAAATTGGCCACGAAGACCCATTCTGTTCAGGGTTGGTCACACTCACGAGTCAACACCCATCCGACGGCCTCAACGCATGAAGTACGAGCACGGGTAGGACTCTGGCCTTAGGGTTAGTTTCCCCTAGGAATCAACTTTCTGGCGCTCCTGGACAGTCTGCGCACCGTGCGGCATAAGCCAATCGATAGCGACTGAGTTGGCGGATTTTCATATTGAAGAAAGGTTGAATAAAGAGATGGATGAACAGGATCGCAGGCGCTAACATGTAAATATAAGACGGCATTTCGTACACCAGTTATCTCTTGCAGAAATCATGGATAACGTCAATAGTATTGATTGAATATTCTGAAATGTTTTTTTAATCTCGGCGACAAATCACGTCAAGATGGTTTCCGGTGTCGTCGTACTATGTTTCCTTCAACCCTCTCTCGGCGTTTCTTTCTTTCTTACACCTCATTTTTAACACGCTTTTATTGGGTCGACCTGTATGTAACTATGTAATGGAATCTAAGGTAACTAATTTAACCATCTTCCAAGGATCGTGGCGTCATGAAATTTGACAGCTGTATGTAGTTCTGATGACAATATAATAATATGGTACTGTCGAACTGATCTGATGATGGAGTCGGAAGATATGAACTGAAACTTCATGATGGAACATCGTATCATAGCTGTGTTTGGACTTGTTAGAAAAGTCTTGGAATGAACTTTGACCACGATTAGGTTTCAAGGTCTGATGATGAAGCCGGAAGATAGGCACTGGCATTCCATGATGGAATATCGTATCATAGCCGTGTGTATGTGAATATTGTATCATAGCCCAAAAGCGTGTTTTTAGTGTTTCTTTTTAAACTAATAATTTATTATTAATTTCAATGCGATGACGTAATTCAAACCACATTTTATTATTTAACCATCCTGGATAATAATCACGGGTCATTTTGACCCCGGCAAATCTAATTTTGTCTCTCCTTCCACCCCTTTGCACGCCAACGCCATGACCAATTCACTGTACTTATTTCAGTCCTAGAAAACTATCCGGGAATAATAGGTGTCATATATTTAGCTACTCGTATTCCTCACAAAACGGGTTACCGGGGCAAAATGGTGCGTGGGTAATAAGCGAGTGACTATTTTAATCGAGGCATAAGCCAATCGATAGCGCACTCTGGCTAACAGTCGGGGGAGTCTGGAAGCAGTACTGTTTCCTATAGAGCAGGGGTGGTTGCGGACCTTACGGCGACTGCTCTTGAAACGACCATCGGCTACCCGATCCTGGGTGAATAGCCGGGCAAAGGATGCCGTGGTCCGAGATAGATTCGGTATACCACGTTTCGTAAGGGAGAGGACCGTGCAAGGGACCTCGAACTCGTGTTTATATGATAAAATTGTAATTCACTTTTGTTATAAGTACTTACATTAGCCTTTCGGTGCCAGATGGACTCAACCAGTACATCTCTAAAAGCGGCGACAGATCGCCAAAGCCGATGTACTGGTCTACGTCATCCGCTTCCTCATAGGTCTCCACCATCAGTTCTTCGACTGGCCCCATACTCCCATCGCTGCTCTCATCCTCAGAAGACTGCTCCTCCACCAGGTCTAGGATTCTGTCCCGTCGCGATGATGCCATCTAATTGATGAAACGATAACGAAATTTTTTGTAAAATAACAAAATTGAATTCGAAAACTTTCTAACTGTTTTTTTTCACTAAATATGCAGTTATGTCTAAAAAGTTATATATTCTTTTCTACTTTATTTTATATATTCTATAATTCCCGATATAAAGAAATCCAACTGTTATGAAATTACGAAATTTTATCGAAAAAAACTGAGGTTAGGTTTTTATCGTATAAAATATCGATTTTTTTATCGAATCCTCTTTTACCCACCCGCAAAAAATGATGAAAAACACGAATTTTAGTATTTTTAGCGGGAATCTTCGAATGCTGAAAAACATGGCTTTCGAGAAATCAACCATTATCAAAAAAATATTACTTATTGCATAAGTTATATACGGGGAAAACATAATCACATATATTTCCGAGCTATATATCCATAAATTTCTGAGATATCTGGAGAAATTATGCAAGAATCACGAAAAAACATTTCTGCAAAACGTAATGGCGGCCATGCGCATTTGCGACGCGACATTCAAAGTCCCGAAATACTTCATATACACGATAAATGGTACATCTAATCAGTTTAAGGGGACTATATGATGTTGTAGAAATGCTTTTACTTACGATTCGTTCAAAAACACACCGAAATCTACTCGAAAACCGTTTCTAAAATGCCGACACGAGCAACGGCGTATTTGACGTTTCGAGCACGTTTCGAGAAGTTGTGCGTTCGACTTGGCGCGTTCAGTAATAATACTTCACATGGACTGCGCAGTTAATGCGGCGCATGATAACAGAGAGAATTTAATACTGTACCCGATCTGCCATACGCATGAAAGAGACAAAATGCTTTCGATGGTAAACAAAGCGTTCGAAAGCGCGCGCGCCGACTGGAACCAAATTCGGTCGTATCAGATTCAACGGATAAAAGTGTCAGAACCAAATTTGGTCGTATCATACTCAAAGGGTTAAATTAAAGTAACGAACGAACTTTGGAGTAACTGTTATCAAATTACCTCAATTTTAAATTACTACGCTAACCGTAGAAGTGTTTAAAGATTTTGTTTATCAGGATTTCTCGCTATGGATATTCCTTAATACAAGTCTGTGAGTTTTCAAGGGAACTTGACTGGATTTATCGTAGCAATTTGTATTACGTCTCGTTAAACGAGGTCCATAATCGTCTACGGTTCACGAACAAACCCCGCTAAGGGGAAACAATATAATGAACACTGAAGCATTTTCAATGTTTACTTATTTATTTTGCCGAAGTAGAGACCGAGAAGCGAAACCGGCATTCATTCTCGCTTAAATCAACCGAGGGTTAATAAAACTCTACAATTGATAAAGAAATCGGTAGTCTCACCCCAAAACTTTCCCAGTAAGTAGCAAGGGATTTATTTCAGCTAAGTATTTATTTTTATGGATAAATTCGATGAGCAGTTGGTGAAAATTACTATTAATACGCGACGCAACGCAATGATTTTGATCGCGCGGTATTTCATTCAATTTAAAAATCAAATTGCAAACGCAGGTCGCCGTGAGCCTTTGGATTCGAATTCCGTACGAGCTACGCATTGCAAGCGTCGGCGCATTCAAGAGCCTTAGTATTTAATTACTCTATGGCGAACTTAATTATTATTTGTGTCGCTTGTACATCAGATATTCCAACCGAATTATCATTTCACGATGTAATTTCGTCTCAATATGGCATCTGTTTACCAACTTTCAAGTTTCTACGTCCAATATTTGGAGGTTAAAATACGACCAGTGCGCCCCCTGGTTCACAACAACAACCTTCTCAACTCTTGCCATTACGAAATGATGCCTGCTTGCCAAAATTTCTGCTCAATCCATTTAGGCATTTAGGCCCTATCGTAAAGGAATACACACACACGGAGACAGACAGACAGACACACAGACAGAATGTAATCTGGAAATGATCTTAATCATCTCGGTTGGGCTCTAAATGGAATAACGTCTTTATTTTGTTTTTTCTAATGCGTTCACAACACAGTATTTCCCTCCTGGTCAGTATTAACATTCTTATATTCACAGTGCAAATGGGGAATTTAAAAGGGTCCGAAGTTTTACTATTAAAAATGCTTCATTAGTTTTAGATAATTTTAATATTGATAAAATCATTTTAGTACTATTTTTGATCTATTATGACTATTTATTGCTCCTGACTATTTAATATTTTTTATTTCAATATTCCAATGACTATTTTTGTAACTTTTATATATTGTTTATTATTATTTTATAACCTGATATTATTATTTTCCATTGTTTCATTACTTTTTGGCTATTGATTCAATATTGTATTATTTATTGTTTTCATATTATTGATATTAAACATTTGTTTTGATTTGTATAGGATTATTTAATTTATATTTGGTTTTCAATTATAGACATAATATGTAGAATTTATGAATTCAAAATCAAATTTATCAAATTACTTAATCGTTTGATGCAGTCTGGCGTGAAGTAGGAAACCGAAAACTGAAAGAAAATTGGGTTTTTTTATTTTGTTTGTTCTGTCGACCATTGAGCAGTCCCCTCGTTGAAAGCCAACCCTGGGTGCAGTAATCCTGTCGCGGTAAAACTCAGAACGGGCTATAATAATTGAATGCGTATACAAAATTTCGTTGCTGTGCTGTCGACCATTGAGGAGTCCCCTCGTTGGAAGACAACCCTGGGCGCAACAGCCCTGTTGCGGTGAAACTTAGAACGGGCTATAATAATTGAATGCGTATACAAAATTTCGTTTCTGGGCTGTTGACCGTTCATGAGTCCCCTCGTCGCTAGCCAACCCTGTGTGCAGCAGCCATATCATGATGCAATTTAGAAAGGGCTATCATAATTGAATGCTTATACAAAATTGTGTGTTTAAGCTGTTGACCGTGGAAGAGTAGCCTCGTTGGGAGCTGATCCTGGTTGTAGAACCAGGTCATGCTCACCATATAAATGCATTGTTATCGTAACTGAACCAACGTGTAAAATTTCAACTTCATAGAATAAAAGGAAATGGTTCTAATTTAGCTTTCAATATTTAACCTAGACAAACATACTAACATACATTGCAAGGTAAATAAAAGCTTGTAAAAAAGTATTTCTAATATAATTGATTTAATATATACCTATATAATATTGTAATATACTTAATATTAACATTATTGAAAGGTATAATAAACATTACAAAATTTGTATATTTCTTTGTCTTGTACCTGTATATTTGTTTGTGAGTTGGTTTGCTCAGCAGCGAAAACCAGAAAAAGCAATTAGATTATTTGCCTGACAGAATAGCGACAAATGTCGGCGCCGAGTACAATCAAGCAGTAAATGTTCACTTAAAGGGACTTTCAGCAATTTTGGCATTATGTTCGCCCTAAAAATAAAGATCCGGAGACGTGAGCCTGAAAGTGTCGTGTTGACCCCATTTCTAAATAAATCCGGAAAAACACCCAGACAGCCTGATACCCGTAAAGTGGGCGATATTTAGGGCTGGATTGGGCGCTGTTATGATTTTATTCATTTATCACTTTTTTTACATTTATAACATTTATTACTGCTAAGTATTTGTGTGTGTACCAGTAGCAAAAACAAACAAAACAAACAAAACAAACTGTAGCGTCTTAATTATTAAGCCAACGCCGCCTAACTAGGCCTAGACCTGTACTAAGACAGGCGTATCAGAAAAAGGTTTCACCTCTGCACTTGTTTGGTTAAAATTTAGAGGAAAAAAGAAAAAGAAATGAAATTGGGTAAAAATAGTTATTTAAAAAAAACATGCAATATAATTTTGAAAAATAGTTAAAAGATGGATACAAATTAAAGTATTTGTTTAAAATAGACAAGGTATATAAAATTATTAAATATCTGAATTAAATTTCTATAATTCTCCACAAAAAGTATTAGTAAAATTATTAAAATATAGTCAAAATTTCAAATAAAATCACCAATGATCAAAAAAAAAATATATGACTTCGTTAGAACTATAAAAATAAATATACTAGTATACAAAATTAGTTTTAAATTAACAACAATAACTTTTTTTCAAATTCAAATTTCATTTTTTTTTTATTTTAAATTTTTTATTGAGTTCAAATTATGAGTACATTCAATATACAAAAGTCTTAACCTAACTAGGCTGCCGCCTGTTCCAAGGTAGACAATTTATTTTAGTTATCCTAAGAAATCTATAACATTGTGTTTATATAAATAAACAAAATCATACTTATAGTAACAGAAATATCTTAATTACCTAATAAAAATTCGTAACAAAATGTCATGAAAATTTTCAATATTATTTTATTTTAAAACATGATAAAATATAATATATATTTATATATGTATTAAATAATATATATTAATAATATACAAAATAAATTCACAAAAATTAAATTAAATTACATTTAGAAATCATCAATTTATATTACTACATATTACTATTATGTTTTTATTATAAAGATTATAGAGATTCAATTATTTAATAATGTTGTCAATATCTGCATATGGACAATTTAAGAGGTAGGCACTCAAATTATTTTTAAATTTATATGATATTTTAATGTCTTTATTGTTAGGTGGTAGGCAATTATAAAATTTGGGGGCAAGATAAGAGAAACTGGATTGGCCAAAAGCGGATCTCCTGAGTGGTAGCAAAATTTGTTTGTGTCGATCTTCTTGTTACACGAGATTGCTGGCTATTTTTTTGTTCTCCTAACTCACTCTGGAATTTAGTGAGAGTTACCACACAAACATTTTTCTCACTCTCAACACTCTATACTCTCGGAAAAGGTTATCGGAAGAATATGTTTGGGGTTTTTTATTGATCACCCTCAGTATAGCCTTTTGCGCTTTGTAAAGGGTGGCCAGAAGCGTTTTTGCCGCACAGCCCCAAGTTACGATGCCATATCGAATAACCGACTTGCAGACAGCAAAGTAGACACTTCTTAGCGTATTGAAATCTAAGATGTTCCGCAAACTCCTGAAATACACAAGTTTTCTCAGTCTTGCCGCAACCTTCGTTAAATGATCCTCCCAGCGCAGTCTGTTGTCTAACATCACGCCCAAGTACTTAATGGAGGACACCCTGTCGACATTCATACACTGGCAATCTTGTGTTCTGATGCACGAGTGAAGCTTAATAGTTGAAGCTGGTTGGTCAGTGTCTGTCTTGCTAAAGGTCATAAAATTCGTTTTACTTATATTTGAGGTCAATAAGTTTCGAAGTTTCGTATCTATTACTTTTTTACAAAGTTATTTTGAAAACTAATAACGAAAATCGTAATCAGTAGTGATATCTTATTTGACGCATGCTAAATAATTGTTTATACAAACCGTCTGCTGTAATTCTAATACTTGATAGATTGATTGGCTTAATCTCGAAATGAAATAATGGGCTCGATTGCGTTTCTCTTGAACTAAAATCGGAAATTAGTTCAGCCATACTGTTACACCGAAAGTCGCCATATTGAACGTAACATTAGAATATTTTACAATTTTTGAACTATTAGTGTCATCTACACGTTGCTTTTCGTTTTAAAATCCTGGTTGCAAATTATAGTACGACGTTTATCAATTTTTTTTTTTTTTAATAAGCCAGTCGGTAGGAGTCCCTACTCTTGGTATAGTCAAGTTGAATAACTGGTATTATACCTTATGTGGTATAATGAATTATTTTTTAATTGTAAAACAATTAATATTTCAATTTAAGGTGAATCGTCTTGGTCGCATTACATACAGATTTCATTTCCCATAGGAACGGAAAATATTACCGTATTCCTTATTTGTTTGATACCAAAAAAATGTACAGAAAATTACGTCCCCGGGAAATAAATGTCATGAATTTTCGATGCTTAAAAGGCGTTCATTTTGAATTTCAAACTAAAATAAATTTCACTATTGTCTACGCTTGTGTTAGTAGACAGTGTGAGCGAGTGGGTTTGCTCGCGAGTGAGCGCGCCAACATGCCATGAGACAGCGCTATGTAAAAGAATGAAATGGATGTCGCCGATAACCGGCGCGGGCGGTCGCCGCAGCAGAGAATCGCAGTAATGTTTATCAGTGGTAATGTTGCCAAGCACCTAGGCGCAACACTATCGCAGTCAATTTGCCTTTGAATAGTTTGTCAACGAGGTGTACCCTACTTACTTACTTTTCCAAGTTTAATTGTTAGTTAAGTTAGTTTAGTAGTTAGGTGTACCCTACTTACTTAATTTTTCCATAAGTTTAAAGTTTAAAGGTTTAAGTTTAAAGGTCCTTTTGCAGTCGACTAACGATCACTATTCATCCATATATCTCATAAATAGGGCTTATCCTTATGCAACACAAAATGCCTTCAATTGAGACGAATTAAGCGAAAAAATAAAAAATTAAACTATTGATCACTTCGGCAAAGCCGTTTTCTAAATGAAAGTGACATTACGAAATAATTCAAATTTCGAATGCTACCAACATTTAAAATATGATACAATTGGCTGAGTTTGTTATCAACGAGCCATTAAATCGAAATAAAAATAAAAAAACCTCCATATGCTCAATGAAATGAAAGAAGAAACTTCAATCTTAATTTCTGGCAGAGGAGTTTATAATAAAGATTGTATAATGTTATCAAAATAGGGTAAACCTATATAAAATTGTATAATATTATAAAATTGTAAAGAAATATTGTAGAAAACAGTATAATATTATTATATTTGATAAGGTTTGTAAAGAAATCCGTTTATAGGATGATGTTTTTATTTAAAATAAAATTAGTAAAAGCTACTTAAAAAGTAGCGAAGGAAATCCCAGCTTGTATTGGGAAATGCTTATGTTTGAATGAGTTATACTTACGGATGTGCACGACTTTCGACGGTGCAATGTAAGTTTAAAGGTCCTTTTGCAGTCGACTAACGATCACTATTCATCCATATATCTCATAAATAGGGCTTATCCTCATGCAACACAAAATGCCTTCAATTGAGACGAATTAAGCGAAAAACTAAAAAATTAAACTATTGATCACTTCGGCAAAGCCGTTTTATAAATGAAAGTGACATTACGAAATAATTCAAATTTCGAATGCTACCAACATTTAAAATATGATACAATTGGCTGAGTTTGTTATCAACGAGCCATTAAATCGAAATAAAAATAAAGAAACCTCCATATGCTCAATGAAATGAAAGAAGAAACTTCAATATTAATTTCTGGCAGAGAAGTTTATAATAAAGATTGTATAATGTTATCAAAATAGGGTAAACCTATATTAAAAAAAATATAAAGAAACATTGTAGAAAACAGTATAATATTGTTATATATATATAATATATATATATAACAATATTATACTGTTTTCTACAATGTTTCTTTATATTTTTTTTAATATAGGTTTACCCTATTTTGATAATATATATATTATATATATATATATATTTATATATATATATATATATATATATATATATATATATATATATATATATATATATATATATATATATATATATATATATATATATATATATATATATATATATATATATATATATATATATATATATATATATATATATATATATATATATATATATATATATATATATATATATATATATATATATATATATATATATATATATATATATATATATTTTGATATTTTAAGTGTGTTAATTTTTTAAAATTATTTTCAATAATATATAAAATTAGATTCATGAAAAGTTACTTATCTGGGGTCCTGGTGGACCAGAAACATTTAAACGATAGTTAATGTCCTCTTTAAATACTTAGGGCAGCGGCACCTGTTTCCGCAATTGATAACCTATGATGTTCTTAGTTATTGCAGCCGAATTACTGTATGCCCTTGGATGTAATACGTATAGGAGGATGGTTTCTGTAACAGAAATGGATGTTAGTAACTTATTTTAGAAGAAATTATATGATTGAGAATATTTCGACACTAGTCGTATTCATCTCTATGACATTTCTGTAGATGAATGTCATAGAGATGAATACGACTAGTGTCGAAATATTCTCAATCATATAATTTCTTTTAAAATAAGTTACTAACATCCATTTCTGTTACAGAAACCATCCTCCTATACGTATTACATCCAAGGGCATACAGTAATTCGGCTGCAATAACTAAGAACATCATAGGTTATCAATTGCGGAAACAGGTGCCGCTGCCCTAAGTATTTAAAGAGGACATTAACTATCGTTTAAATGTTTCTGGTCCACCAGGACCCCAGATAAGTAACTTTTCATGAATCTAATTTTATATATTATTGAAAATATATATATATATATATATATATATATATATATAAATATATATATATATATATATATATATATATATATATATATATATATATATATATATATATATATATATATATATATATATATATATATATATATATATATATATATATATATATATATATATATATATATATATATATATATATATATATATATATATATATATATATATATATATATATATATATATATATATAAATATATATATATATATATATATATATATATATATATATATATATATATATATATATATATATATATATATATATATATATATATATATGATAAGGTTTGTAAAGAAATCCGTTTATAGGATGATATTTTTATTTAAAATAAAATTAGTAAAAGTAAAAGTATATATATATATAGGTATATATATATATATATATATATATATAACAGCGCCAAAACATCGTGTTCTACTAAATTCACGCGGTAAATTAGTTTTTATGCTATTAAAAACAAAAAGAAATGTTACCGTAAAAATATACAGGGGGATATACCGCACCGATTTCATTTTGTGATAAATCGTTCAATTTTCTCTTATAAATCTTTATTGTGATATTTAAAACTAAATATGACTTTCGCAACACTTTTGAATTTTGTTCTTATTTTGACAGTCAACGTAACGACATTTCGTCTGTCGTTTGCGGCGGATTGCACGCCTTGAATAAACTTCGTTCCAAAAAATATATTTATTTCTACCACTATGACCAACCCTTGACTCATAAAAAGGTTTAAAACGAATTTACCGCGTGAATTTTGTAGCACCCGACGTTTCGGTGACGTTGCAGTCGCCGTTGTCTAGAGTAGATTAAAAGAGCCAGACTGCAACGTCACCGAAACGTCGGGTGCTACAAAATTCATGCGGTAAATTCGTTTTAAACCTTTTTATAATGTCAAACAAACGCGATAGTCTTCAATTTCATAACCCTTGACTCTTTTGGTATTTCACCAGAAGGGTGTTATAGCAACGGTCTTTACTATGTATAGGTACATAGTAATGTATACAATTACATACCTACAAAGGTTCTTAGTTTCCAAGTCAAGTAATTCCATTTATACCAAAAATATATTGGTATCGTCTGGCAGCACCGCTCGGATCAGCCGGTCTAATAATTGTTTAGCGAAATACGCACTTTCGTGGACTGCATAAGAGCGTCATTTCAGTAAAGGCGTGCTGCCGTCCGCAGCACCGCTAGCATGTCTACTAATTGTTTAGCGAAATACGCACTTTCGTGGACGGCATAAGAGCGTAATTTATGTAAAGGCGTGCTGCCGTTCGCCGCGAGACTGTGTGCGTAGATGAAAGTTCGCTATATCTGAACCGAAATTGGTCTGTTTTCCCCATTAATTTCGTAATGCCGTTGATTATCGCGGTGATACGAAGTACATCGAACCGTGTATATGTAAAGTTCCCGGTAAATTTATTTCGTAATTTTTACTGCACTGAGAGAGCTAAAAATCGTATTTTTCTGTTAATATTGCTTACAACGCCATCTATTATCAGAATAGTTTCGTCGGACCGCGACGAATCACCTTAAAATAAAGATTGAAGATCTTTTTAAAATAATTGGATCTGCTTAAATACTGCAGATAGTCAAAATATAAAAACGAAGAG
The DNA here is from genome assembly GCA_944548615.1 of Micropterix aruncella. Classification (NCBI taxonomy): domain Eukaryota; kingdom Metazoa; phylum Arthropoda; class Insecta; order Lepidoptera; family Micropterigidae; genus Micropterix; species Micropterix aruncella. The sequence goes on from OX155955.1 coordinate 1,309,190, forward strand.
TCGGTTATAAAACAGTAAAATTAAAATTATAAAAAATATAAAATTAAATCAATAACAATGTCACAATACAAATGGTCAATATAATTTTTTATATTACAATCCATCTTTAATAATCAATGATTGTATTTAGTAATGTAAATAGTCAAAATTAGAAAATAAAAAAAAAATAAAAATGAGAAAAGATTGTAGTATAAATAATTATGGAAGATTAGGAAAATCAATACTCTCAAAGTCCTTAACAGAATACATTGTGTTCTTAATAAGCATATCCTGGACCTTGCTCTTAAATTGAACGTCTCCAAGACCCCTGACGCACAATGGAATCTTGTTATAAAATATATTGGACTGATACAGGAAACTATTTCTAACCTTACTTAGTCACACTTAGCAAAGACGCAACTCTTGTTTGTTTCGCGTGTTATGCGAATGAACATCCGAATTTGTTGGAGTGGTGCAGATATTTTTTCGTGCGTACATAATACCCTGGTATATATAAGCGGCATACATTGTCATGATACCAGATTCAACGAAATACGGCCTGCAAGATGTTAGCGATGATATGGTAAATAAATTGCGAATCGCACTTTTTTGAAGTCTAAAGATTCTTACCGAATTTGCCGCCATTCCCCAAAACATTAGATCATAACTTAGTAAGGAATGGAAATATGCAAAGTATACAGACTTTGCGGCTTCAAAACCGCACAATATTTTAATTTTTTTAATAGCAAACGTGGCACTACCTAATTTTCCGCTCAATTCTTCCAATCTAATGCGCTGTATAATTCATAATAGCCATTATTATTGAACTAATTTTGATTATTTTTCTCTAATATTTACATTATTTGCTGGAACTGAACCACACTCTGCAATAACTTTTGAGTAAATTAAAATTCTGATTCTCTGTGCATATTTCCATCTTTGCAGATTTTCACGACTAATATGGACTCGATTTGTAATGAAGAACCACTATAACCAGTGATGTCCGCCAAGTTTATGGATATTGTAATCGACGGCTAACTATGATGAAATTTACACATCGATGCTTAGGACACGGTGGGCTACATTTTGTGAGATAAACTGGGACACGCCTGCTATGCACTTTTGAGGTTAGTGCCACTCCTTGACAGAGTGGCGCTTAGAGCATGGTAATTTGCGTAAGTGCATGCGTTTTATCGTACGTCGCTGAATTGTGGGGTCGATCGGCATACCGCGATCGAATCATCATCATGTAGAAACAGGCTCAATATTTGGAGTGTCTCGTATCACCTTTGCGAGCGAGCGATGAACTTATTCCGTGAACTAGAAATAATAGAGGATGTTTTTCTGCCAATAATAATGGAAAACGCGGTTCGTGGAAAAGTTTGCTAAGTACCATCTGACTTAAACGGCAAGTTTCATAATGTCCTTCGCGGGGACCGTTAATTTACCTAATAGGTATATTAACGGTCATTAATATAGCATTAATATAACGGTCTCTGCGATGTACCTCATGAAAGTTGCCGTTTAAGTCAGAATCAGAACCTAAGCAAACTTTGATGCGAGCGGCGCTTTCCACTATTATTCGACAAGATCCCGCAATCAACTCGGTTCGGTTAGTCATTCTTTCAAAAAATCTGAAGGATTGTCTGACGTTGTTGGAGCTTCAGTCCAAAACATACCCACAACAAAAAAGTAATTTCTACAAAATCGAAACCGCAAACTCGCTCAAATCTACACGAGTCAGCTGCAGTTGATTTCCAACTAAATTCGGCATTTTACGCACAGTCAGGTGATGACTAATGTCATTTCTTCTGATCGATACGAAATTAACAAACATTTCTCACCCCACTCACAACTATTGCGTCACTGCTTACAATATAAAACGCAGTACATTTCGATCGATGAATATCATTCCTGTTGGGCAGTTATCGCGCTACACATCTTCATCATTCCTGTTGGGCAGTTATCGCGCTACACATCTTCATCATTCCCTGGAGGGCAGTATCCGCGCATTATCAAGTACTCGCGCTCTTCTTTATCTTCGAGTCAACAAACCACGCATAGTATACGCGACTATCATTATCTTCGAATCTATCGCGGCGCTTCACACTTCGGATACACAACCACGGCTTCACCTCGCTCCCACACTACCTACACAACGGCGAAATATCAATCATGATGTTACTAACTGGCAACCTACTAGAGGCCTTCTGAATAAATACTTCAACTTCAACATCCACGACTTTCAATAACGGAGAAAATTTCTTGATGAGAACCACCCTTCGCTCACAATCAATTGGAGTCAAGTGAAGGGTGGCCACTCTCACAACGTCATTGGGGATTTTATAAACTCAGCACCAAAGGAGCCAATGCGTCTAAACACATTTTTACACGACTGTCCAACAAAAAAGGAGTGTGTTAATGTCAGGGTTCATATATGCATGTTTTCTGTTTCTTTATTCCACCATAACTTTTAAACGCTTTAACCGATTTAGAAATGTGTAGCATTGTTAGAATCCTTATGTCATCCCGAGTGTCATAGGCTACCTTAATTGTCCAAATATAAATAAGTAGTCGTCTAAATGTCCAAATATCTAAATATCAATAAATTTACTTAAATATATCGCGTTTTGTGTCAAATGAAAGGTCTAATTGAGTACATTCCGGAAATATACATTCCGGACAATTGAGTACATTCCGGATAAATACTTAAACCACAAATACTTTATAAAAAACGTTATAATAAAAATAAATTTCAATTTCTGTAACGCCAGTCGTGTTTTTTATTATTTTTATTATATTTGCTTGTTTAACGACGTTTTTAATATCGATTTAAAGAAATATGACTTAAATTGTCATCAATGAACATTAATTTTGTGATAATTGTGCATATAGCCGTATCTAATGACCCCTTTATAATTACTTTTAATTATAATACATAACTTAATTTTTATATTATGTTATTTGACATCTCTACAATCCATAGTTTACCCTTGCCTTAGTACGGGTCTAGGCATAGTTAGGCGGCGTTGATTTGAAGAAATACTCGTCTGCAGTGCTCATTATTTTGCTACTGCTTACAATGAAGCCTTTAAGTGCTAATGCCATAATGTACTGCAGGGAATAATATTGTGTTTTTCATTCAGTGAATAAATAAAATTAAAATGTTTTCTACTGTGTTGATGATAATTTTTATATAGGTATGTTTAATTACGATGATATATTACCGAATAATATTTTTTGCAAAACATGTATTTTATTATATACTATCTTTGTATTATATTGTTTAGCATATTTTGTAATCCTTATAAAGAAAAATAATTTAAAACATTATTGGCACAATTACTGATATATATTATGCAAATCTGTATTTTTTTATGCTGTATGTTTTCAACAAAAACAAATAATTTAAAACATCATTGGTTTAACTACTGTTATATATTATGCATATATGTTATTTTTTATGCTGTATGTTTGCAACAAAAATTAAATAAAATTTTTATGTATTTAAAAAATACGAGTATGACTTATATGAGAATAAACTATGAGTAATTTTATAAATAGGGTAAAGCGCAATTTAAAGCGTGTTGTTTGTAGCACCCGACGTTTCGGGGATGTTGCAACCGTCGTTCTTCAAAGTAGACAGTCTATCCGGGACAACGTCGATTGCAATATCGCTAAAACGTAGGGTGCTACAAATTTTACGCTGTAAATTCGTTTTTATCCTATTTATAATGTCAAGCAACCGCGACAGTCTTCGATTTCATATTTAAAGTATAATTTTCAAAGCCTTTTACACTATTACGGATATAATTTCATGTTTCCTTATTTTTTAACATTTTACTGATTCGGCCCCTGTTTTATCTAAAATTACAGATCCATAGACGTCATTAATGTCTTGCGATCTAAAAAGACTAGGGACAACCCTACGGTTATTTTCATTCTGATTGTCTCCCACACAGCTATACAGACATATTCTTAGACACACCTTCTAGATAATATTATATCACTATTGGCTCACAAAATATCAGATATAATTATCATCCGTTAGGATGATAAATAAAATTTTAACCAAAGTTAACGATTCTTTTCATTACAAGATCTAACTCTACCAAAATAGGAGTTGATTTTATCATTAAATCGTTCTATATTATGTGTAGCACATACACCAAAATAATAATAATAATAATAACCGCTTTATTCATAAGAAATTGAGAGTTTTTTTGATACACGCATATTCTAGAGCTAACCTGTGTTGATTGGCGAACATTGTTTGCGAATAGTTACTTCTTTATCTTCTTCCTAGACCCAGTCCCATTTATAAATAGAATAGAAACCAATGTACCACGTGAAATTTGTAGCATCCGCCGTTGTCCATGGTAGACTGAAAGAGCTGTCAATCCGTTGTTTTGCGGGTAGGCCGCATATCGCTGCCGCCATTGCGTAGGTTATAACGTTGGTGGGGGGCCGGGCTCGGAGCGCGCGAATTTCGAAAATCCGTCTTGCACACAACACTCACTGTATCCTGTCTCATGTTCTTGCGTTCGGCGTTAGGCGGCGGAGGGTACCACGTAGAAGAGAGTTTGTAACCGTCGTCTCTGTTGAAATTCGGGGTTCTTCTTATTTCAATGGCTTCCCGGGTCATGCGAGGAAAGTAGAATTGTTCCTTGGATAGCACAATGGGATTTTGAAACTGCATCCAGTGGTTACTTCCGCTATCCAATATATGTTCGCAGATCGCCGATTTTTCTCGCTGAACGTTTTTAACAGCTTTAATGTGTTCTGCCAGTCGCGTGGCTATGAACCGTTTCGGTTGTCCAACGTAGGCTAGACCGCAACTGCATTCGACTTTATACACACCCGGGGTTTGCAGTGGTATTACATCCTTTGCAGGTCTCAAAAATCGAGCTATATTTTGGGTCCGCTTGAAGATCGTTTTTATATCGAATCTGTTTAGCATCTTATTTATTCGATCTGTCACACCCTTGACGTATGCTAAGAATGCTCTGCCTGTCCCATTTACTTGATGTCGGCCTTCCTTGTCCTCCACCTCCACTGAGCACCATATTGTGCTGTGTCGGCGTCGAGTTAAGCTTCTCCCAGGTCTTTTCCCACCGTCGTTAACCAGGTGGCGGGTGGTCTTCCACGAGAATGTTTCGCCGTTGGCAGTTCTAGGATAATCTTCACCATGTCATCAATTAGGCGTCGCTGGACGTGACTGTACCACCGTAAGCGTATTTCTTTGACTTTATCAATTATTAACTATTATCAATTACTATCAGTTACTGACTTAACATATATCAGGGTTTATGGGTGCACGAAATAATAGCCTGGAGAGCATGTGCAAAATCTGTCTTGGATCCTCTAGTGAAAGCCCAAAAGCTTTTTTTGAGGGTAATCAATAGAAGGCACCCACGATATGATTCTAACATGCTTTTCCAAGAAAATAAGGTGTTAGATATACGCCAGCTGTTTGTGAAACAGTCACTCATGTTTTTCCATCGAACCCTAGATAAACGACCACGAAGCCAGCAACACAGAACTACAAGAGCATCTGCAGACTTGAATTATGCAGTTCCCCGAGTTAATTCATCATTTGCCCAAAGGCAATTAACCTTTATCGCACCCAAAATATTCAACCGTCTTGATGACGATTTGAAAAAAAAATGAAAGTACCTTTTTATTCAATAAAAAAATAAAAAGTGGCTTCTTGACGATATTGGTCTTTCAAGGACAGAGAATGATCTTCTGCAAATCATCTCTTAGAAATAATATACCTGTATAAATGTGATATAAGATAATAAATATAATGTAACATATATGTGTATGTGTGTATGTATGTATATGTATATGTATATAAGTATATATGTATATGTGTGTGTATAAGTGTATGTGTCCTACGTCCACCCAAGTCTGAAAATAAATCGTATGCCCAGATACAGGCTATACTCGGCCTAGTTGAGCATGCGCCGCGCATGGTCATGTGAATGTGGGTCGTCGTTTACTTCGCACCATTACTTGGTATGACCATTTTATGAATTCCGCATGTTATGTTTAAAATAAAAAAAAATACGTGTGGCACTCGGGGACTGCCGCGGTAAAGCTATTGCATAGCATTTTTAACAACTTAAGCAATTATTATTATTTATTTATTAGATTTTTCCTGATATCAGATATCTGCGCTCTATCGGAAAACGTTGAAATTATTCCGAATCATTTGCGGCTGCGGAAGCTTCGGAATAATTTAAACGTCTTTCGATAGAGCGCCGCTCACTAATTGTTTATTTGATAAAGCAAAAAAAACGGATTATTCGAAAAAAATCGTAGATAAAAAGATAGATAATTAAATTATCTTTAAAATGGTGCTGGTTTCATAATAATACGCCAGATAGTATTTGCGTAGTAGTCGTTTTTGTGTTCGGTTAGACCTAATTTTACAAATTAATTACACTATGTAATATAAACAAAATCTAAAATATTCAAAGGTAAGAATATTAGGAAAATGTTCTTAGTTAACATATATTTTTTTCGAATCGTAAGCAGTACTCGTTTAGACGTAATTATCAATTTAAAATTAATTTTTGTCGTTAAGAAATTTCTTCATTCGGTCGCCGCGCTGGCCTAGGCCCGCGATAAAAGCTATGCAATAGCTTAATAATAATAATAATATAATGAGTATGAAAAATACAAAAAGAAATACCTCGTTGTGTGCACAGAATGTCCTACACCAAAATAACCTAAGGACGCAAAGGTTTATTAGTAAATATATTAAAAATAATAAAAAACAGGACTATCCCTACAGAAAGTGAACTATTTATTTTAATTACGGTTTTTTATGAAATATTTATGTTTAATGTATTTATCTATAAATATACATGTATATTCTCGGAATGTACCCAATCATACCTTTCATTTGACACTAAACACGATATATTTATGTTAATGTATTGATAATTGTACATATAGACTTTGTATAATTTATTTTGCTAAATTAATATTCCAAAAACTTCTATTGGTTACTGGCCCTACAGGTTTTGTTCCTGGCGGCGGCGAAGAAGAAGAACGAAAAAGATAAACTGTCAAAAGATGACTGTCATAGCACAACTAACATCTAACACGCCAAATTATATCGAAGATGCTGCTTTCTCGTACCAAGCTCGTTCTGTCCCCACTCCATTCTTGCTGCTGTTTGCGAATGCTGCTTAATTTATAACTTATGCACTACCACCTGCTAAAATATGAATGTATTTTTTTTCTTTTCTTTTTATTATTATATACATATTTTTTTTTTTTTTTTTATTTTATTTTATATAATACGTATTGAAACTATGTAATGAAATGTAATGAAATGTAATGAAATGAAATGTAAATATATGTATGTGTATGTAAATGTAAAATGTAAAGGGAGAAAAAATGTATTTATGAAACGAATAAATAAATGACTCCTTGGGGGATTGGATGGGGATAGAAGCCTCTGATCATTGGATATACAATTAAGCTCGGGCAGAAAAGACGACTATAGTCGTTATAACTGCTCGGGTGGTGGATGGATTGGCTTCTATCTCCATCCACCTTGTTGGAGTAAGAAAATGAAAAAATGAAATGCTGCTTTCTCTTTATGTGAGAGCAAGGGGTCGTCGCACATATCATATTATGACACTCGGGATTACATAACAATTCTAACAATACTACACACTTTTAAATCGGTTCAATTGTTTAGAAGTTGTGGTGGAATAAAGAAACGAAAATATACATAGATGAACTCGTAACACATTACACTCCTTTTTTGTTGGACAGTCGTGTAAAAAGGAAGGAGAATAGGAAGAGAAAGGGATAGAAAATGTACGCGGAGGATTTACAATGTTCTCTAAGTCTGTTTTAAAAACATATAATCCTTGGCTATAAAGATGGGCTCCATGCATTTCAATATACCTCATTACAGCCTACGTGACTCCTAGACTGCTGCTGTCGCTCATCTCTGCATTGCCTGCCTCGATTCACCACTCGCCAGTTATCAAACAGTCTTGAAAAAACCGTCAAAGATAGCCATTTTTTGCGTAACAAAAACACGGTGCCAAGATGCAATTTTTTGACACCGGTATAAAGATACATTTTTATAAAATATTAGACGATGTAGATTTTTATCCAACCTGAATTATTTTACATATATTTTTTTTACGTAGTTACTGTATCTGAAATATATCTTCTGTCCGATGACTCTTTCGAATGTGATTTCGAAGATGTTGTGATCTAGTTACGCCATTGCCCAAATATATTTGAAGGACATAGCATTTAACTGCAAGCCGTAGCAAAATTTCCCACACTCTTAAACACGCCTTAGGCCCAGCTCGATCGTCGACACGAAATCCAAAGTCTGCCTCTGAGCTTGCCGCAATAACCAATGCTAGGATTCGACTCGATCTTGACCGGTATTTCAGCCGGACTGTCTGGTAACAAAGTTTCTTAGCGAGCGGTTCGCGGTCGCCATGTAGCGGTCGGGTTGCCCTCATAAAATTTACGACGGTCGAGAAATGTATACAGAGCACTCTTTACGACAGCCCCACGGGAGGCAGAGTTCCGATCGCGCAGAAAGGCGTATGCCTTTGGGGGCGTCAACCACGCACACCGCCCGAATTAGGGCCAGTGCCAACAATTCAACTATTGATACGGGTTAAGCTTACCTAAGTAATACCGGAGGTTATGAGTAGATTGTTTTTTAAATTATTTTAAAGTATGTATTTGATTACATCGTGAAAACATCGACCACAATCTACCTAAGTGGGTTTGCAATTAAATATATACCTACGTCTCTACTTATCTAGACGCAACTTAATATAATACAACCAAATACTATTTTCTATATTTCTTATCTATATTTTATGGTATAGTTAAAGTCATTACGATAGTAAAAAACCATTTCAATTATTTAAACTCTGTAAATTCAATAATACCTCAAAATGTAAAAATCTCCTTCAAAGGTGATAATACCAACCAAGTCAATTTAAGTTTCCGTCTTTTATATAGCTTAAAAAGTAAATAACTCATTAGTAATAAATCAGGGTCACCAACATAAAACCTAATATCTCGGAAACTAAGTATGCTAGCTTATTCAATAATCACAATAGTAGTAGTAAACGGAGTGAGGGGCTTGTTTCTAGCCCTTTATGTCACCTGGATCTATAAGATCTCTTGTAACTACCCACTTTGTGGTTGGGTCAGTGGTCTGCTAGTAGCCCGGTACTGTTTACCAGTCCATACAGATCACTGACCTTCAAGTTGGGCAGATCGCTGGGTTCGAGAAAGGCTCGTCCTAGTAAACTGTGTCTTTTTGCGGCGAGGCCTGGGCAGTGACCAACGATGTGTATGCTATCTTCAGGTTCTTCGCCACATATTCGGCAGTCCTTGCTTTTGGTCAAGCCAAGGTTAAATAGATGTGCTCTAAGGGTCGTGTGTCCGGTGAGGAGACCGATAGTGGGTCGAAGGTTCTTCTTGCTCATGTTAAGTATGGCCTTGATTTTCTTAAGAAGTGGTTGCTACATCATGGTTTTAGCCTGGCGACATCCTTGGCTCTGTTTCCAGGATGCCCGATGTTCCTGCTTCAAGCAGTCTCTGATGATTTTCTTACCTATAGCGAAGAGGACCTCAACAACTGGCTCCACCGGGCATTCCAGTGTGCCCAGTTTCGCCAGTCTGTGGGCCTAATCGTTGCCGGGTATGCCTTAATACTTACAACATTAATAATGAATATTGAATAGCAGGTACGATTCTTATTTTCTTTTGGATAAACATTAAAAAAACATTAAATTCGTAGTTCGTTTAAAAAAAAAACTTATATTTTGTTTTAAGCCTTTTTGACGTCATTACTTTACAGCAAATAAGAAGTTTTATTAATTTTGTTCGAGCAGTATTAAATAGTTTATAAAATATTTTAATTTGAAAAGCTAGCATTCTTAGGTTCCGAGAAATAAAGGGTAATGTTGATGACCCAGATTAATTGCTCCCAATTGTATTATGGAAAAATTAATAGTCATATATGTAATTAACGTTATCGAATTCTAGTAAAGAGTTATTCGCACAGAAATCACTAATACATTTTAAAAAAACATATTAAATATTACAAAAAAAATCTCTCACTTAAAAACACAATAATTTAAGCAATGGTAAATTATAAAACCCAAATACGAGTATGTCAAACAAAAACAGTACATGCAAAAAATTGACAAAAAATTATCGGTAATATTTATGTCCGAATTGAAATTGAAAACGTTTGATTGGTCAAGTTATATTACTGACATGTAAATAAATATCGGTTTAAAAATATTAAAATATAGCAGTATTTCGATGTAGCAAATGTATTCGAGTGAATATACAGGATTTTATCATAGGAACTCTTTTAGTAACTTATCGAATAAGCTTTTGAGTGACTTTTGCTACCTGCGGTCGCATATCTGCTGCTTTGCTTATCTTCTCTTTTCCTAGCAGTGCCCATGTTCCTAATCCTGATGTAACCGTGTAGTATATGTCTCAATATTGTGCCGTCTCTTTCGCCTATCCAATAGCGTATTGATGAGAGGACAGTAAGTACGCGGTATGTCGCTACGACCCAAAGTTTAATCAGTTCCAGCAATGTGTCGTCCGATATCTTTAGCTGCAACTTATCGTTCCATGATCTAATCGTAGTCTAATCGTGTCTTCCCTATAGCACCTTTCGTAGCCTCAACAGACTGAGGGAGGGTATGGCAATATGCCAAGCCAACGTCGACCACTGGGGCTACACCAATATAGAATCTAATATGCGCCTGTGGAATGCTGCATGATGTAGACCACCTCCTATCCTCTCCGCAATCGTCGAACCCCATAACACACCAGAACCTGGACCAGGACAAGAGGCGAACGACAAGGCCATCCAGGCCGCATACTTTTAGAGAGGCGTGTCCTAACCTGGCCCAGATACGTTAAGGAACGAACCACCAGTAAGCCAACCACCTCTAGATTGTTGACCGCCGCTAGATTGTTAACACCGACCGTAAATACTCGTCAGCTCCGCCTCTTGTGTGTACAGGATATTGCTAAAGCAGCGACTGCGTCGTGTCATAATATTACGGACGCATAAATCCGCTCGTAAACCTTACGACCGGATTATGGAGTTATTATAATGTATTGTTTGCTTTTATAGCGTTGTGACAGGTTTCACGCATGGCCGAGCAGAGTATCATAATCGGACAAACGACCTGTACGCAAAGCTTACCTCACCTTGTCTTTCTTAGATACGCTATATTGTTGTACAGTATTTTATAAACATGACCATCCATTTAAAGAATTAAAAAAACACGACTGCCGTTGTAAAAAGTGAACTTTATTTACAATTATTATAAACAATTTGTTCACTCTAAAAAGCACGTTTGTTAGAGAATAAAGTTCTACGTTGACACAATATCTTCGTTGACACAACTTCGTTGACTACGAGCCCGTTGACGCGTGTTTTCTCTTTAAACATCCAGTTCATAAAGACGATTGCGCATTGTGTGGGTTAGTCGACGGACATTGTTCAAGGCCTGGACAGTGGGGCTTTCCGTGAGCCGGGCCTATTGACTCGGCTTTCAGAGTGTGACGTCACGCCCTGCGGCAGGTATCTTAAAATGATTGCGCGCCGCCGTCGCACTATGGAAAATGGAAGAACAAGGGCAGGCCGAACCCGGTTTATACCAATGTCGCAACTGACATACTTTTTCAGATTTACATAATAGCTTAATGATTAATGTGGGAAGGGTATGTAAGTTATATAAAAATACTGAAAGTAAAAAAAAAATATTACCCTATACTTTAAAAAACGAATCTCAGAGTGTGGGATAAGTTTGTTGTCATTGGATTTGGCCCACAGAAAATCCCTTTTCCCTCAGGACACCCAAAAGGAAACACGCATATATGTAAAAAGTTCACGTTTAATACACCCAGAAGGCACCACTCCTTAAAGATCCCGTTTTCTCGACATGTCACATGCGCGATCACAAAAACGTGCTGCCGCCAAAAATTACAGTTGTTTCGGTCACATGAAGGCAAAAATCCCGAGGGAATACGTCTTGTGAGATAAACCCTCACATTACGTAGCAATTTTTTTTTTTTTTTTTTTTTTTTTTTTCAATTTCAATTTATTTCCAAAAAATCTTAACAGATTGTAGAAACTTAATATTTAGGTACATTTAAATTACAGTATATTAGTTCGTTTTTACAATATTTAAATTTATCACCACGTACATACAGTTACTTCTTTATTGCTTTTAGTATATTAGTTCAGTAATTAATACAGTATATTAGTTAGTTTTTACAATATTTAAATTTATCACCACGTACATACAGTTACTTCTTTATTGATTTTAGGGCATCCAAATCATTTTTAAGATTTATTTACTAAAACCACAAATTAAAATAATTGATAAAAATAATCAAGAAATTAAAATCAGAAAAAGTCAGAATAATTAAAAAATACTACTTAAAATTGTCAAAAAAAAAGACCAAAAAATTTGAAAAATTATTTAAAATTAACAAACTCATCGATCGAGTAAAAAGCTTTGTCTAATAAGAATTTTTTAAGTAACTTTTTGAATAAGCTTTCCACTTGAATAGTTTTTAAACTTTCTGGTAGCCTGTTAAAGTAATATGGCCCTGAGTATTTTGTATCTTGCCTTGCTGTGTTTAGTTTAATACATGGTATAAAAATGTTTAATTTATTTCTCGTATTTTTTGTATGTGTATCTGAAAACTTTTTATAATGTGTTTCTTTATTTTTAAAAAACTCAGTTAGTAACTTAAAGAGATAGAGTGAGGTTAAGGTGAGGATTCTTAGCCTTTTAAAAATGGGTCGACACGACTCTTCCCTTTTCACCTTTGCAATTATTCGCACTGCTCTCTTTTGGAGTATAAATATGGGTTCCCTATGACAAGCATAACAATTTCCCCAGATCGTAATGGCATAACTTAGGATAGCTTCAATATAGCTGAAATAAACATTTCTTGTTTGCAATTCATCCAACGACCTTCTTACAATACTTAAAGCATAACATGCCCGACTTAACCTACTTTCGAGGTTTTCACAGTGAAAGTTCCATTTTAAAAGTTCGTCGACATGAACACCTAAAAATCTAGTACAATGAGTTTGAGGAATGGCAGTGTTATTTATTGAAAGTATTATTGGCGAACCTTTATTTCGATTTCGATGATTTGTAAAATGTATGAAGTTACTTTTAGACGCATTTAGTGTGAGGTTGTTGCTCTCAAACCAACTATTTAGTTTGAATAGATTAATTTTAACGTTAATCAATAATTCGTCCATATCTTTACCGGCAACAATTAAACTAGTGTCATCAGCAAACATAGTTACATTTATATCGTTGAAATACATTGGTAAATCATTTACATATACTAAATATAGAATAGGGCCCAAAATGGAACCCTGCGGGACTCCAAGTTTATTAGTTAAAGGGATCGAACAGTGTTTTGTAATGTTTTGATTTTGACATTGTGTAATTTCCACGATTTGTGTCCTATTTGTTAAATATGAATCAAACCATTTTAAGCAGTCTCCCCTGACTCCATAATGATTTAGTTTGTTTAGTAAAATATCATGCCTAACGCAATCAAATGCCTTACTCAAATCGCAAAAAATACCTAAGGTGTAGTACTTGTCCATTAGTTTGTCATGTATATAAGATATGAAATCCTCGATAGCTTTAGTAGTGGACTTGTTTCGTCTATATCCAAATTGTCTTTCACTAAGAATATTGTTTGCATCAAAAAACGCAATTAATCTATTTTTAATTATAGTCTCTATGATTTTTGAGAAAGATATAGATATATAATACTCGTCACCTTAGCAGCAATTAAATAGTCCAAACAGAGATACCACAGGCTGCGGGCAAGGAAAAGATCCGTTAAAATCATACCAATCCGCGTCGGAAAATATCTCCAAATGAAAGAATATTGCTAACCAGAAAAAACACCTCACATTAAAAAAACAATAACGCCTCCCGGTACAACGAAACTACTCCATCCTCAATGACGGCGGTTTTCTTCCTCGCGTCGGATTCTCAACGACCGTGGTTTTGCCATCTTTTTTCGCCCCCACCGAATTTGACAGAACTGATTCGTTCACGGCAACGTTCAGTTTGGCCAGTATCGCTCTTTAATAAAAAAACAAAACGGCAGTCTCGACCAATCACGTGAGAGCTTGGCGCACCCCTATCTGTCAAACCCGACATTTACGAAAGTTCGCGAACATTGTTTATCTTTTTGTCAAAGTATGGGAGAAATAATCGGAAACAACCAGAAACCACCAGGAAACATAAAAAACACCGGAAAACCATGAAAAACAGGTTCGGCGAACATAACCGGCTCACAGGTGCGAAAACAAAACAGCAAAAAAGCAGTTTTTGTTACAATATGTCTGGCTACCTACACCGTGGAATAATAATTGTGCACAAAATTTAAAGGAGTTAGTCTACCAATTAAATAAATCATGAAAATATATTTTTTTTTAATAATTCTATAAAATAAAGTCACATAATAAACCAAAACTATTCGTTTGCCATATTGGATTATTTTATTTGTTTATTTTTTGACTATTGAATAAAAATAATTATAGAAAATATTTTTGTGATCTATTTAATGTGTGGAATCACCCCTTAAAATTTTGTGCCCAATTTAAATTCCACGGTGTATATATTAATTACAATATCGCACTAAAAAACTGTAAAATTCAGCAATATGATTTAGAATTAAAAAAATATACAGAATATACAAAAAAAATGTTTATAAAAATTGTATATCTAGGGAATTTGAAAGAAATAAAATCGGAAAAAATAATATTTTACATTTAAAAACATATTTTAAGAAACTAAAAAAATTAACCAGTATATTAGAAAATAAAATGTTATGAAAAATGAAAAATATCCAAAATAGCAAAATCAAAGTTAGTAGGAGGGATTTCCCTAGTAGCTGGTGGCTCTGGAATATCGGGACGATGGCAAGATGATCGCGCGCTCGTGGCAATTACGAGACCATATCATAATTTTTAGTAGCTCGTAGTAGTAGTTTTAGTAGTTTTTAGTAGTTCGAAGTAGTTCGGTTTTTCAGACCGCACTGCACTATCTTGTGCATGGGAGCTAATGGGCCCTGTTGCAGTTTGGCCACTAAGACCTAGTTGTATAGGGTCGATCAAACGCATGGGTCAACAACAATCCGGCGGCTCACACGCAGAAGTGCGAGTCAGGGTAGGACGCTGACCTGCGGGCCAGTCTCCCCTAGGAGTCAACCTTCGCGCACTCCTGGGCGGTTTGCGCACCTTGCGGCGTCAGCCAATCGATTTTGCATTCCGGCTAATAGCCGAGATAGTCTGGAAACAGTAATGTTACCCATAGAGCAGGGTTAGTTGTTAACCTTACGGCAACTGCTCTTGAAACCAGCCGGGCAAAGAATGCCGTGGTCCGCGATAGATTCGGTTGACACCATATCACCGCTACGTAAGGGAGAGGACCGCGCAAGCGACCTCGATTCTGTAACCAGTCAGGAGATAAGAGGTATCCTGAAGGTTAATTCCAGACGGAAATATCCTTCCAAACTGGCAGTCAGGGGGCGAGGCTTCCCGTTGGGTACCTTCCCCGTGCCTAGCCGTAAGGCGTTGGCGTAACTACACAGTGGACTGTTTTCGTCCCAAATCTTCTACGCTCACCTCACGGGAGACACAACGATACAATATCGTTAAAACTTTCGCCGGTGACCGGTGACCGTTTCGCTCGTTTTAGTAGACAGCTTTAGTTGCACTATCTTGAATACATAGGTCGCCAATTGGAGATGCTTGCTTTGCGCCATATTCAACATCGTTTACATGACCCACAAATTCTTCTAGCATCAGGGTACAGAAGATGTCGTCCACATAGCGTCCATAATATAATAAGTTAATTATAGGTTAGCTAAGCTGCTACTTAAGCTACAAAGATTACAAGTTTCACATTTCTTTTCCGGCGTAACGTAACGAGAATTGTGACCCGCATTGCGCTTCGCTGCAGCAGCAGAATCGGCCCATAATTTTACCTCGCTTTCACAGCACTGTCGCACAGAATGCGCTATGCGAGTTATCTCGGTTATGCGATCGTACCGCATAACCAGACCATCTCGCGTCATAGAAGCAGCGAAAATCAGCCGAGAGCAGGCACACGGCGAGCTGGAGCAGGAAAGCGTCTCAAATCGAATCGAATGAAGCTCGTAGAAGGGATGGTAGATTCTTCGGATGGACGTTATCGAAACAAAGAAGAAAAAACTCGCAAACAGCAAAATAGAGTCCACACTTGGATTTTACTAATTCGATTTTAAATGCACAAAAATGAGGTACATTAATTTTATTAAGTAGATAACTTAGGTTGTCGACTACAGCGGGCGAGCCCGTCACCTCAGGAAGTTTTAACGATTAGTCGTTCTATCTCCCTGGAGTGAGCGTAGAAGACTTGAGGACAAAAGAGTCCACCATCTAGCTACGTCACAAGCCCGTAAGAGGCCAACGCCTTAACCGCGAGATAGCCAGGAATGTTACCCGGCGGGCCGACACTCACGCCCTTACTTCCAATTGTGACCAGATTACTCCGGTCTCTCGATTGGTTACGAGTTCGAGGTCGCTTGGGCGGTCCTCTCCCTTACGAAGCGGTGAAATGGTGTATACCGAATCTATCGCGGACCACAGCGTCCTTTGCCCGGCTGTTTATTAAGTGGATAGATCGCAAAAGCGACCTCAAATCTGTGACCAGACTGGAGTGTGGAGAATTTCGTCCAAATCTTAACAGATTTGGACGAAATTCTACTATACTAACGTAAGGGCGCGAGGTCGGCCCGCTGGGTAGCACCTACCAGTGCCTCGCGGTAAAGCATTGGACTCATATGGGCTGTTGGCGAAGCGTGACTGCAGATTTTATCGTCCTCAAAGTTGGCACGTTTACCCCATGGGAGACAGAATAGCTCGATGTCATTATAACTCACTGGGGTGGGGGGTTCTCCCGTTGTAATTGACACTCTCGATGTCCCAATTAGGCACGAATAACTTTTATTACGTTGGGACGTCCGGTCCAATATCAGGTTCAACCCTATCCGGTAACCTTCCCGAAAAGAAACTAGCCCAGTAAAGCCGGAGTGAACTCTGGCTGCTGCAATTGGTTGACAGTAAAAATTGGTTGTATGCCAGGGGAATACCTCTGGCGATCCCAGGTTGTTGGGCACTAGCCGGTTTGCTAGCTACGCTGCTCAACCCGCAAATTTCCGGGGAGTCTGGTTATTTTTTAAAGAGATATTATTTTCATTCCTTTTAATCTAATTTCTAAAGAACTGGTAATTTTCCGAGATGTTGTAAAAAAAACTGTCGCACAATGCAATGAAGTCTTTAAAATATACTGTCGTTGCTCTAATTTAGAAGAAGTACAAGTAAAAAGGTTGTTTTCAACTTTCAGGGTTAACGATTTTTCACAGTTATATTGAGCAGACTTTAATCTTAGAATCCATAGTAGTTTGGTAGATGTTCGCTAGAAAATAACGTGGCGGTAAAGTAAAAAGTAACCAGACAGTGTTTTAATAATCCAAGACGGAAAGTCTTAAACCATTAAAAATCCTGTATGTTACTTCTCGATTTTGTCAAAGGGACTGAAATTGCAAGTATTCGAAACTAATGTTAAATCTATTCTGCTATGCGGTTGAGACATGGAAAGTTACGATGTCGTAGGTGTGATGAATAAGTGGCATACCAAACATAATAGACATTTCGACAAGCAATCAGATGTGTTTTTTTTCGTGTACGCATCCATACAGTGTGGCATCCAATAAAGAGCACAAAAAAATGGACGGAAATTATACCTTATTTCATCGATATAAATAACATTGAAAAAAGAACAAAAGATTCCTGTAATTTTAGTAGATTTTTATATTAAAAAATCTTTGGTAAGAATTGTATGTATAAAAACTTTGATAACTTTTGAGTTCCTACTTTTGAGTTTCATGTACTTCCTTGAAACAAAATGTATTATGGTCTTTAGTAGTTAGCCTTGCACAGTTAATTTTGGCCAATCAAAAAAAACTGCTGGTAAAACAAGGGATTTATTTAGCTTTTTTACCTGTTTTTTAAAAATGTTGATTTACTCAAAATAATTACCGTAAAACTTATTGTGAACTTTATCGGTGGTCACACTGTATAAAATGTATATAGCTAAAGTATAACAATGTATATAAGTTAAAGTATAAGTATAGTTAAAGTTATTAGTATTATATTTATTATAGTATATGGTATATTCCAGTGTTACAGTGTTATATTACAGTATAGTTTTAGTTATGTTTATAATTATTAGTATATTTATTTATTTATTTTTAGGAAAACCAACAGCTAATTATAATTTACCAAAAAGATAGAGTAGGATAACAGAGAGCCAATTAAAGGTTTTCACGTTTAAGTAACGTTGTAGAAACATTGTGATTTTTCAATTAAAGCTGTCGATTAAAAATACATCATAAATTATTCAACAATTAATGCTAAAGTATTCACTTTTCAGCCACTGCCTAGATGAGTTAATACTCGTAAAGAATTGATCAAAATCAAAGCGTTTAATCAAATCATTGAAATTGTCACTTGTTCGCCACAGAAATGCATTTGGCCTATAGTTGGTACAAGCATGAGGAACATGAAGAGCAGGGTTAAATCTATTGAGTTTGGAAGGAACACGGAAATTAATTGTATTTAGTGAGTCGGGACAGTTAATTTTATTGTAGGTGATTTTTAGCAAAAAGGTTAAGTCCGCGGTTTCACGCCGCTTCGCGCTTCACGCTTGATCAAGGGGAGGATATGAAATTTCTTGCATAAATTGAAATAGTTAGATGAGCTGTATGGGATTTTCAGACGGAAGCAGAGATATTTTACGAACATCATTTGAATTCGCTCGATTCTATTGATATATTTATCATAACAAGGGTTCCAGTTAGTAGTAAGGGTATAGTTAATAGTAATAAGATAGTATTAGTAGTTTTAGTTATTCGTTTAAATACGCTAAAGTATAAAACAATATCTAAAAAATATATAGATATATAAAAAATAAGTGTATAAATATATTAAGTACATTAAAATTGTGATCCAAGGCATTCGGTTCATTTTCACTCATTTTCTACTAAATTGTAGCACGACTGAGCGTCCATTACCGGGCACTCATAAAACACGTCTTTCATTTCGGCTATGTTTATTTTTGCCGTCGCGTCGGTCTGGGACCGTGAGAAAATGTCCAACACGAACGAGGGGAAATCGGCGGAGAACGGATCAGACAGTAGTTACTGATTTAAAGAAAAGTAAAAGATAAGGCCACGGGATTCTCAAAAGCAGTATAGCACAGATAAAATTAAATCGTTACTACTAGTAACTTTAAAATTAATCTAGGATGCTTATATAAAGAAACCATCTAATCCAGAAATTCCTTATAAAAAATAGCTTCTTTGTATGAAATGTCATG
Organism: Micropterix aruncella; assembly: GCA_944548615.1. Taxonomy (NCBI): domain Eukaryota; kingdom Metazoa; phylum Arthropoda; class Insecta; order Lepidoptera; family Micropterigidae; genus Micropterix; species Micropterix aruncella. Next base: position 1,328,689 of record OX155955.1, read on the forward strand.
CCCCTATCACTGGAAATATTTTTTTCAAAAACTAGCCACAATCCCATAATTTGCGATAAAATAAGTATCTTTAAAGGCCTGTACACCTCTTTCTCTGTTCGCAAGTCGGAGACATCCACCCCATCTCGTTTAAACGTAAAGCATTTTTAAATCCGATAAAGGGACTCCTTTGTAACTACATATATAAATTTATTCCATTTTTATTTTCTTCATAGTCATCCCTCTAATAAAATATTTTAAAAATATATATATGAAAATATTAAATGTTTAAAAATATTTTATTTTTTCCTACTTTATTATCATTTTATTGTATCAGTTCAGTTTAGATTAAAATAAAACTTCCGAATCAATAAGGAAGAGCTGACTTCTGACATTACAATAAGGGCGTACCAAAGTTAGGATTTCATTTTTTTGGTTTACTAATATTGATCACAGTTTCTTTATTTGCAGCACCTTTTATAACAGCACCTTTTATAAATAAACAAAAGAAAAAACTAAAGTTACAAATTGTTAAACCTGTCATCTAGATTTCAAAAGATAGCATAATCCAATATTATACAAATAACTGATTTTTCATTGGTATTATCTATAAATTAATATCTAATGCTTTGCCAAACCCGATCAAGGGACTCCTTGGTCACAATGTAATTTATTGTTATTCTCATCACAATCTAAGAAATTTAATAAAAAAATATAAGCTAAAAACTATAAAATAATTTTAGTATTATAGGTAGTATTGCAAAGTTTTATGACATGATATGGTTTTAAGTTGCAAAAACGTATTTTAAAATATTTCCTATTGAGATGTATTTATTTACTTTTTTATTTAAGAATAAATTAATATAAAACATTGATTATGTTTACAAAAACATCAGGAAACGAATGGCAAAACCTTAACATTATGCTTATTTGATTCTGTCACCCAACTTGGACTAGCCCGTTCTAGGGTGGTCAGGGCTCTAATAGTACAATAAATTATTTGAAAGGTTTAGTAAAATGCTCATAAAACTAAATTGCCTTTAATGTGGTCCTCAAAACAAAAAAAGAACGCGTCGATGTTCCATATCATTGATTTTTTAATCACCTCTGGTCCAGAATTCCTTGTATTTCTAGAGATTGGACAAACTTACGAGAACTATACTACTATAAGTCGAGTTCTCCCTAGAAATTGGCTAGCATTGACATTCCGACAAGGATCAAATCAAATTAAATCACTTTTAATGTACTTTTACATAGTTGTTTAGACACAAAACCCACTGGATAGCCGCTTAGTGATTAAAATAACTAAAAATTGATAGTAAATGTTTTTTCAAAATCTAACCACATAATTAATAATTGTGGTATTAGATACTTTAAACTTCAGTTTAAGTTGTCATGAAATAAACATATATATGATCCCAGAAAAAACCAAAATACAATTTATAATCGAAGGCAATTTAAAATAATCATAATAATATATTAAGTCGATATAATGGTAAAAATATCAAGTTAAATAAAATCAATATCGAAATTGTGAGGCATTAATATTATTATAATTCGTTAATATTATACAATTCTGTAAAAATAAGGTATTCTTTAAATTTCGATTTAAACTAGGCTATTTTCCAGTTTCTACATACAATTTGATTATTTTCGGGCAGTGTTTTGTCACACCATTCCAACGTAATTGGATCCCTTTTGAATATATTCAAAGATATCCAGGGTAGTACTAAATTTAGCCTGCCTCTGGTAAAATGAGAGTATTTTTTTTTGGGTCATCAACGATTCTGTATTGCTTAATATTAACTTCATGTAATCAAATATATATAGCGATGGTAGAGTGAGCATACTGAGATTTTTTGGTCACAATGACTTAATTCAGTACGGTAAAGGTTAACCAAAATTCTAATGGCTCGTTTTTAGAATCTGAAACGAAACTAGAACTACGGTACACTGCGACTAGAAGGAAATCCCGTCATGAAGAATTGACTCGAAATATGCAAAGTACATTGTTTTGGTATGTTAAACGCTGATCAATTTCCGTATTCGCCTTAATAAGAAACAGACACTGGAAAGCCTTTCGCTCAAATTCTCTCCGTGAGCATTCCATCTTAGATATTTAATTAAAACTAAACCAAGAGATTCATGGTGTTTAATATTGGCTACTGTGTTTGTACCGATAAATAAATATTGCCTGTTCATTGCTGTGTTTCCAACTATGTAGGGAGATAAATACTGTCTTGGATTTGTGAAGAGACAGATTATTTTTATGGAACCAGATATTCAACAGAGCCAATTCACAATTCAACGTTTTTACTACATTCTCAATTTTGGCATCTGCAAAGCGTATGCTGGTGTCATCCATATACAAAGTTATATTGGAGTGAGCTACTACAGATGGAAGATAATTTTCATATAAAATGAAAAAGGTTGGTCACAGGATGCTTTCCTGTGGAACTACTCCCTTAATTTCACACTCATCAGAAATGGTTCTCTACAATATACCCCCCGTGCAGTCGTCTAGTAATAAATACAACTTGTTTTCTATTTAGAAGATACATAGCTGTTGAACCATTTTAGGCTATTTCTTTGCATTCCATATCTGTCGAGTTTGGCTAGCAATTGCATTTTGTTAATTGCAAAAAACGGTACTCGAATAAACGGTACTCGAATGAAAAAAAATCATCTCGATATTGAATATATGGACTAATAAAACATAATTTTTCCAAAACCACAAATTCTACAAAATATAATTTCGTAATACCCGGCAGAAATGCTTCTTTAGCAAAAAAGACCATTGGAAAACATGTTACCCAAACGTTATAATAATATAAAAAAAAAATACGTGTGGCACTCGGGGACTGCCACGGTAAAGCTATTGCATAGCATTTTTAACAACTTATGCAATTATAATTATTTATTTATTTTATTTTTTCTGATATCAGATAACTGCGCTCTATCGGAAAACGTTGAAATTATTCCGAATCATTTGCGGCTGCGGAAGCAAATGATTAGGAATAATTTAAACGTCTTTCGATAGAGCGCCGCGCACGAATTTTTTATTCAATAAAGCAAAAAAACCGAATTATTCGAAAAAAATCGCAGATAAAAAGATAGATAATTAAATTATCTTTAAAATGGTGCAGGTTTCATAATAATACGCCAGATAGTATTTGCGTAGTAGTCGTTTTTGTGTTCGGTTAGACCTAATTTCACAAATTAATTACACTATGTAATATAAACAAAATCTAAAATATTCAAAGCTAAGAATATTAGGAAAATGTTCTTGTTTAACATATATTTTTTTGGAATCGTAAGCAGTACTGGTTTAGACGTAATTATCAGTTTAAAAACATTAATTTTCGTTAAGAAATTTCTTCATTCGGTCGCCGCGCTGGCCTAGGCCCGCGATAAAAGCTATGCAATAGCTTAAAAAAAACTGAAAATCCAGGAAAACGTAATGAGGAACAACTTTAAAAAAATCTCAAATTGTCTAATCGACCTGGAAAGAAATCAGAAGGAGACACGAGTTAAGTATATCATTAGATAAAACAAAACTTCCATTACTAATTCATACTGAATGTTAATGTATCAATTGAACTGTATTATAGTGTAATTTATTACCAATATTTTATTTTTTAAAAGGTTATTTGTAATAATAATACAAATTAATTATGTATCAATTTAACATGTATTCATTATTCTATGTATCTATAAAATCGAAGACTATCGCGGTTGTTTGACATTATAAATAGGATAGAAAACGAATTTACCGCGTGAAATTTGTAGGACCCGAGGTTTCGGTGACGTTGCAGCCGCCGTTGTCTAGGGTAGACTGGTCAGTCTGGTCAGTCTACCCTAGACAACGGCGGCTGCAACGTCACCGAAACCTCGGGTCCTACAAATTTCACGCGGTAAATTCGTTTTCTATGTATCTATTTATTACATGTATTTAAACAACATCTTATGTATGTTTTTAGTAGACAAGAAACCGAATAAATTTAAGATTACTTAAAAAAGTTCAAATTGTAAGCAACATTTAAATTAGCGTTCATTAATATCTGAAGTAAATTTGTATTATTTGATTACAGATAAAATGTTATGGGAAATTATACATTGCTGAATATTCAGCCTTATTAAGTTTACTACAGTATTTCATATCATGGTCAAAGTTGCATAAGTCGAAGACCTATGTGTATCTGAGACAAAAATTAGGTATTTAAAAAACATTAAGATAAATTTAACAAATATCGGTATAGTACAGGATTATATGTTTCAGAGCAACTGTGAATAATTTCTCTAATCGTAGTTACGAAAACAGCTAAAAATATTGCTACGTGCCCCGTTTATAATGGTCATATAGTTTGTAGGCAGATCGGATAAATGCCATTATGTCACGGATAATATCTAAATTTTTTAGGAAACCGTCAAGTTCCAGGGCGCCAATCCGTGATAATTCTAGGGATGGGGTTCACGCACAAAAAGCTAGACGCACGCCTTCGCCTAGCGGTTGGTCTAGATTACGGGAGGAGGAACGTCACTGACGGGGCCTCACTAGCTCAAGTCGGAATATGTGAACCTCAGGGGTGGTTTTTATCCCGCCTTATTAGTGGCGTCCTCGGAAGTCGGGATCGTCTGTGAGGCAGACGGGCGATCAAGTTGGATGGGGTATGCTTGCTATGGATTAATATACTCGTATTATTTAATTATGGGCTATTAATTATGGACTGAAATTTCCTATGTTGGCTTTTGCAGATTATAAAATTTATTTAATTATGGAGAGCGTTTCGTGAATTCAAATCCGTACTCAATTCGCGGGAAGTAGATTGTAGTAAAACGGCGCAGCGCCCTCTATCTTCGGATACGTCGCACCGGCAATGGCCCCCTCCTTCACCTCCGCACCTACAAGTGGCGCCGGCGCTCGCCGCGCTCGCCGGGCCGTCGCGGGCCTGCCTACTGATAACGAACCGGTCTGAGATCGCTCGCCCGGCGCGATTTAATATCTTTTACAATCGGTCCGGAATTACTGAATGATAATTTAAATTGAAATTTATCTTTATTATCGGGTGATGATTTTGGATCTATTTATTTATTATATTATCGAATTTAATTTCAAATTTAAATGACCTGTAGAAATGAATACCAAGGAAAATAGCTAGAAGTTTCGCGATTCTATCTTTATTGATTCGTGTTCTGAACGATTGATTAAACAAAGAAATGTATAGAAATTTCCAAGACTAGAGTTCGTAGAATTTAAATGATAAGGCTCGGTTTGTCCGAACATAAATTAATGGTTCGTAACCCTGTGAACTTTTCTTTTCTCTCCCTGGCTCCGCTTGCACGTCTTACGTCTCGAATTCGAATTATTACGAATTTTTCTGAGAAGATTATAGAATTACCAATTTTTAAACCTTTTTTATTAAATGAAACATAATGCCTTACAATGGAGTTTTTATTATAAAGAAGAATATATTTCACGAAAATTTATGGTACATGTTGCGTTCCTGTGCATAGGTTCTCCGATCTTTCTATATAATTTTAATTAATGCGCATATCAAGGCCGAATTAAGTTTCGAAGGTTTTATGAATTTTCTATCGAGCTTCCGTGATTTTCGTGATTGAAATTCAGGGTTTCGGATTTTTAGGAGTCGGGTAGGCGTTGAAGTCTGTCGGTATCGGGATGCGGGTATCTCCTTCGGTTGAACCGTAGATTTTTCTAGAGAGACGTCGATTGATAATGATTGGAAATGATTTATTCTTATGTTTAGGGTTATGGAAAATGATCGCTTTAATTTTATGTTACGGTGGAGTAAGAATCTAATGGAATTTGGATAAGTCGGGAATTTAGATTTTATATTTTTTAGATAAATGTTTGAATAGGAATATTATTTATCGGGGACCTGACCTTGGTTCTATTCTTTTTATTGGGTAAAGATTTTTTAATAAAGTAAAGGAAAATAGTTTAGATGATTGATATTTTGTATTATTGAGACGTGATTTGAAAGATAATATTTTCGAGATTTTGGACTTGTACTTTGGGAAAGAGATTCAAAAATTAGCTTGCGATTTGGGATTTTGTTTCGTGGGGTAGAGACTTGAAAGAGAATATTTTGAGGGACCTGATATCGAGGGGATTGCACTCCGAGAATACGGTATTATAGAAAGGGTTTCGCGGGTCGACTTTCGCCTTTTCGACCTAATGGGGGGTAGCACATTTTATGAAAATTTAGGAAAAAGTGAACCATGCACGTTTATTCGGCGGACGAGCCGGCTCTGCTATTTAATCTATTTCTATCGGTAGAACGTTATAGTTAATTTAACCTAACCCTGGCCTAACGGCGATATTACAATAACCTGGGTTCCTTTCGAAGCGACGCGGTTTCTGGCGTCTGCTTCACATTAGTTTAATTATAAATAGGTTTTAAAATTGTAATAAAAAATTATAAAAGAGCGAGAAATTAAAAGAAGCGAGAATAGAGGCGGTTAATGGTACAGTGAGCGACTTGCCTTGTAGGGTTGAGGATTCCTCGATGGCCTGCCCAGGTGTTACACTGAATTTAGTTAAAGATTTCAAATGATTCTATATCTCGTACTGGCTTTAAATAAAGAATTTTAATCTGCAGTGGCTGGATGCAGGGTAGTGAATGAATCGGGCGCGCCGCGCCGCCAAAGCGGGCGCGCCCTCTCCGAAATATCGACCGTCTTCCTCGAGGTCCGGTAGCCAAAAAAAAAAAAACTATTACCCGCAATGGTAATACTGAAAAATCTCTCCGCTGCGGATGAGCTGACTAGTGACGTACAAAGACTAGACGTCGATTGCACGGCAAGTTTATACAATGAGTAGGTTTGCTTAACTAGATTAAATATTTTATAAGTATTAGACTATAATGGTATACTTTCTAAGTATAGGGTAATGCAGCAGCATTACATGCCGGGTAGATAAAAACGTCACCGCCCACGGTGGCATTAACAACAGAAGCAATAAACAAATAAGAAACAAACTATACTACGAGTTGCTACGCCTAACACTTGCTACGAAGCGTAGCTACTGGTGCGGTACTATATTCGTGCTTGGATTCAGTAATTCCTTATTATTAGTTTTATTATATGTCCTATATATTAGACCTAAATTATTTTATTGTGATATTTACGATTATGTAAGTTTAATTTGACATGTGAAAAGGATGGAAAGTCATAAGTTTTGAATTAAAGTTCTATTCTTCTAAGTATTAATATGGTTTATATCCTACGCATTTGATTATGATTCATGATGTAGATTATGAGATCGGAAAGGAAATATATGGAGTAATGTGGAAATGTCACGGGTATTTGTTGCTAGAAGTTCAGTCATGGAAGTCACTTGCTCGTTTTTTAACGTTAAGTGGATATATAGTTTGGATATGGCCCTTTACAATTTACAAATTTAAATGTAGATCGCGTTGACATCCTTCCGGTCGCATCCTGGGTCCTGTAGACGTCTAAGTGTGTCCTCGAATAATGGCTGGTCGTCGATTTCGTCATGACACTCCAGGGTGTCGGCTGCAGCGTGGTTTACGTCACCTTACGACAGACAAGAAAATGGAAACAAGCATTAGTTTCTTGAATTCCGTTACGAAGCCAAATTTCTGCTACGAAGTATAGAGTCTTTTTAAACTGTATCTTCCTATGCTACGCCACTTGCTTTGCAGTAAAGTCTATGTGTGCAGGAGCAGATTATAAAAGTCTATATTTTGGGTCATTAAGTTGAAGTAATGTTGTAAAATTCGGGTAATGACTTAAAATTGACACCTCGCTTTATAAAGTCCTGTGTACTATTACGTTGTCGTGGTAATTTTCCTCGTAGGTGGCAATTTATGAACACTTTGCTTATGTAAGTCCTGTGTAGAATTGATTAATACGGGAACTTGAATAGGTAGCTTAACGGTTTCAAATGTCCATTCCACTGAAATACCGTAAGATATTAGACTCAAATTAATTGCACTCTCACTTTTAACGATAACTAACTGAATGGCACTTTCTTAGTGTCTTTCACTCAAAGAGCATCTGGGAAAAGAGCTGCATGCTAGTGGTACAATATATGCATGATATGCATGGTACTTGCTGTATTCCTGTGTGCATATCCATTATACGGACGTCATCGGGTACGCTGTTTGTACGGCGACTAGTGGTCCTCTGGTGTTGGTCATCTGGTCTGAAGTCCTAATGTCTATAGAGGTAAGGAAAATGTGTCTTTTACCTGCTATGACTGCTTGGAGTTATAATTTCCGGATCGCAAGTTGAATTTAATGGTGTTCTTCCTTGGCCGATCGGTAGTAAATTTGTCGTATCCAATTGATTAGCGTGTAGATCCCTTTATAATTATTGGGTCGATATTCGCTGCATCGGTTCATCATAGTAACGTCGTTATGAGTATGGCCTTTTCTGCATCGTTGCTCCAATTTTTCTGGAATTTGAGAAAGGTATGCGGCATCATCTTGTCGAGATACTAATGTTTCTTTATCTGGTACTACTAGGATGGGTGAGGTAAGAAGGATAGGCTTGTTTCACTGTACCATGAGTAGGTATTGTGATATCCTCGTTTACAAACAATTAACTATATATTTCCATTCTTATTCAATTTATACCCTTGTGTGATCTTACAATATTTTTATTCCTCAGTGGAATGTATAACAGAATGACAGTTATTCTATTTGCTATTTCCTTTCCTAGAAAATTTTAAATAAACAGAAATAAACTAACATTAATTTTCTATGTACTAAGTTGCTATTACTATGTATGCAGTTAATATTATGTGTCCGATTAGGTACATATGGTATAACAGATCAGTACTCTTTATTGACGGAGTTACTGTAAAAGTTCTTATGAAACAGCGTTACTAATATTTAAAAACAACATTTTATCTAGACATAATGACCTGATTAGTGATTATACGATATTTATATATTTATATTCTATGTTGATATGTACATTTGTAGCTCTCTTTTTCCTTTCTTTTTTTACTGACTTTAATAATATGGACGCAGACGTGCGTGTGCGTCTTCTGCACTTTGATGTAATAATTTATGGATTATAAAGGGGAATGAATGTGGTCCGTTAGCGAGATGCGCTACGACCTTTGATTAAACTTATAAAAATGTTGTGCAATGGTTAAATTTTTATCGATTTATTGTGATATTTTATATATGGGACTTGATTTTATTTGCATTTATTTCTCCTCGATATCAGATCTCTCCTATATTTATTTTTTAAATGGCCTTGTTGTATTTTATTATTTTTGTGATTTATGGGAAGAGAGGAAACCGGTTGTATAATATTGAACGTAATTTAACGTTATTATGGGTGTAATATTTAATCATGGGCTGTTTGTCATCTATATGTGCATTGTGTATTAGCATTTGCGCATTGGCGCATAAATAATATTAGGAAGGCTATATGTTCCTTATTAATAATGTATATTTTTAATATATATAATTTTGCCGGTTTGTTTATAATTTGTGTATGTATATTTGGCGACCTGTCTGAAGTATACAGACTCGGGTTCACGTAATTTTAATTTGCGAGACCCATGATCGACCGTGTTTTTACTTATGTATTATTTATAGGGTTTGTATATTATGTGAGTAAATGTTGCTATTTATTTGCTATTTTTTTTTTTTTTTGAGTATATTGGAAATGTAATATTATGGGCTGTGTCATGTATTATTGTATAATTTGTGTTTTTATTTTTTATAGAGCCTTGTTATTTTATTTGATTTTTTATTTGGACGGGAGGACTGAAAAAGTATGCGCGCTTTTCGCGACAAAACCAGTCTTTGACTTTCTAGTCATTTTGCTCTTGATGGTATATAGTTAATATAGAATGTCTAATATGCGTTGTTCCGCTAGATATTCCCTAACTGTTTAAGATTTGTGAGATCTTTAGTGTCCAATGTTTATATTGTATATAAATTCTGTCTGATGGTAATTTTTCTTAGTCTTAGTAATAATAATAATTTTTAGTATTTTAACATAGGTTTTCCTTTCGCGTTGTATTCACTCGCCTTTCTTTCGTCGTCATTCATCAACTTCCTGTCACGCTTCTTGCATACTAAAACTGTCTGTCTTGTACCTATTTTACTATTTTGACTGTATTAAAAATATATTTACTATAATTAAAGAGTAAATTTATACAGATGTTTATATGCAATTAAGATCGGTTTTCTATGTTAAATTTGTAGAGCTTTCGATGGGCAAACTAAATTGAGCTTTATACTAAAAGTATCATTACGGGTTAATCTATGGGGGGGTGTTTTATTATGAAAACTTTTCATGGTATGGAGTGACTCCATGTCCTGGCAAATGCCGGGATCGAATAAAGATTTTTCTGTAGCTGTTCATGTCGAATTCACAACGGTTTTGTGTACGGAGTTCTAGTCGCTACTTAGTTCTGCCGACTTACTCGCCGCGTGATCGAATAATAATGGCAATAATGTAATATAAATGATATTCATAGTGGTATTTGTGCAACAGAGCTGACATGTTGATTTTAATTCTACGCTGACAGTTGATGTACATATACCCGGAAACCAATGGTTCCAATGGTGTTTCTGTCCAATGACGGGCTATATAACCACCAAACCCAATAAATAATAAAAACCCGGATATTCCGGAGGTGTTTTCTCTCTATATTTGGATGGGTAGCACCGAACCTAATATGTATATAATAATGGTATATTGAGGTAGAGAAATATCTTTATTCTTAGATCGGTCCGTAATGGCTCAGGCAAAGGGACGTTATTTGTTTATTTTTTGAATTTATGATTTTATTTTTTATTTGGTAACTATATGGCCTTTATTTTTTTAGATTTATTTATTTTTTAGGAAGTTTTGAAATTTGCATAAATGGAGAATGTTGTCTTATCGAGCCCGGTGATTAGCCGGGTTAGATAACTTGTAAAAAAAAATTTTTTTTTATTTAAAAAAAAATTTTTTTTTTACTTTAAATTGTAAGCTTTGTATTTTTGTTTATTTTTGATGGGACAAGGCTCTTTGTATTGTTGTTTTTTATCTGATGTATTATTATTGTGTGTTTTTATAAGTCAAATCGATATCATTTCAATACCTTTCTTTTAGTTTGGTTTATTTTATACTGTTATATATTTTATTGGACTTTAATTAATTTATTATTTTATTTATTTTGTTAATATGTATACATATATATTTATTGTTTTAATTTTTTGAAAATAACACTGAGGTCCGTTTCGTGCCTTTAATACTTGTTCGTAAATACCTTTTAGTGTACCATAATACGGTGTCTTCGAGTTTTTATAGCTTTTCCGAGCGGTTTATTTCTGTTTATGAGAGTATATTCATTCCGACGACATCACAGCTACCATTTACTTAGACGCGTTTAATCGCTAGCGATATCTTTGATGTGGAACGTTCCGCGAGGTTTCCCATTCATGTCAGCTAATTCATAGGCGATTGGCGATTTTTTAGCAATAACTTTGCATTTTGTATACCTAGGTGCTAATTTACTAGAGAAGAAATCTATTTTCCTCGATAAGGTGTGGTTCTTTGCCCATACAGTGTCACCTACTGAGAATTGGATGTTTTTCCTCCTTAAATTATACCTGGCCGCGCTGTTTCTAAAAGCTTCCATTAATCTATCCTGCACGACTTCGTAAGTATCCGCCAAGGCTTCTAGTCCCTTAGCGAACTCCTGCGGGCTGTCGACTGCTATTTGGGAGTTTTGATCTGGCACGTACCCTAGCATTTTATGGTACCTTCCATCAACAAAAGGCTCTCGAGCAAACATTAGATACGAGGGTGAAAATCCTGTCGCGAGATTTATGTGATTATTTAGAGCATTTTGTATCAAATAAATGTATTTATCCCACATTCTTTGATTTTGGCCTGACAAAATTGATAGGCTAGTTTCTATTGTCTGGTTGTAACGCTCAACCATATTGGATTGCGGTGCGTAGACGCATCCGTAGAATAGTCTAGGGATTCTGTATTTATCGATTAGTGCTTTAAATGTTCTTGATCTGAAATAGGTCGCGTTATCTAACGTTATAACGGCCGGAGTACCATAAGTGAGAAATATATTGTTTTCTAGGTGTTTGTTTATATTCACCGACGTGGCTTTTCTTAAAGGAAATAGCCAGCAAAACTTGGTGAATACATCGACCACGGAAAGTATGTATGTGAAACCACTCATTGATCTCGGAACGGGCCCTATAAGATCGATGCTGATGGTATGCATCGGGGTTTTCACAGATTTTGGAGTGACCATCAGGCCCTGGGCTGGCCCTGTTCGAATTTTGTGGGCTTTACAAGTGTCGCAGCTTTTTATGTAGGATTTCACCTGCTTTTGCATTCCTGGCCAATAATAGTACGATTGCAGCTTCCGTAGAGTTTTGAATATGCCGAAGTGAACAGCGAAGTCTCCCTCATGTATTTCTTTCATCGCGTTTTTCCTGTCTGCGAGCTTTGGAACGATTCTCCATGGGTTTAGCAGTTTCTCGCCTCTCCTGGGAGCGTAGTATTTGTACAGTGTATTGTTCTCTATCTTGTATTCCGGGGCTGCGTATGGATCGTTTCGTACCGACTCGTACGTGCGATTGTACCATTCGTCTTCGCCGGATGTTGCTGATAGAGCCATGCATGGAATCCTGGAAAGCGCGTCTGCTACCACGTTCAGGCTACCCTTTCGGTGAATGATTTCCATATCAAATTGTGACAACAATGTGCTCCACCTTGCCAGTCTGCCTGAGGGGTTTTCCAATTTGGTGAGCCATTTCAAGCTGCTATGGTCAGTCACTACCTTAAATCTGGTGGCTTCTATGTACGTCTTGTAATGGAGAACGGCCCTTAAGACGGCCAACATTCTCTTTCGCTTACTGAGTAATGCCTTTCCGCGGAGTTAAGGATTTGCGAGAAATATGATATGGGTAAGTCCATCTTTTCCTTTTCATCGTATTGGGTTAAGGCCGCGCCTATGGCGATGTCGCTTGCGTCGCAGCTTATTGTGAATTCCTTGCTAAAATCGGGACATTTCAGGATCGGGGCTGTAGTCAGAGCTTGTTTTAGCATGATAAATGACTCTTCCGCCTCTTCTGTCCATGTGAAAATTGTTTTTACACCTTTCTTTCCACCGGTTAGTTTGCACAGTGGTGCGGCTATTTTTGAGTAATTTTTCACGAATCGGCGGTAATATCCGGTTAAACCGAGGAAACTCCTCACTTGTTTTACACGATCCGGTCTCGGGAAATTCGTAACACAGGCTATTTTTCCTGGGTCTGTCCTCAAGCCTTGTCTGTCGACAATATAGCCGAGATATACTAATTCTGGCCTGCAAAACTCACATTTTTTTAGGTTTACCGTCAGGCCTGCTTCTTTCAGGTTTTCCCTCACTCGTAATAAGGTGTCGATGTGCTCGTCGTACGTTGTTGATGCAATTATGAGGTCGTCGGCGTATGCGAATACCTTATTTCCGTACTCAGGTCCGAAGATCTGGTCCATGAGTGCCGAGAGGTCCGAGGATGCATTGCAGACGCTAAAAGGCATACGTACAAAGGCGAACATGCCCTTTCCCGGTATCGCGAATGCGGTTTTGTAGATCGAGGATTTTTCTAGCGGGATTTGCCAGAAGGCTTTCGATAAATCGATAGATGTTAGGTAACGTGCGTTCCCTAAGTTGTCTAGAATTCTTTGCGACGATGCCATCGGGTAATGGTTTTTCACGGTTATCTCGTTTAATTTTCTCGAGTCTAAACACACCCTTGGGCTGCCATCTTTTTTCGTTACGACGAGTATCGGGTTGCACCATGGGGACTTAATTGATGTGATCACTCCCAGCTTCAGCATTTCGTCGATCTCATCTTTTATCAGCTTATCTTTTGCTGGCGATAACTGGTACGGCTTTTGGCGGATAGGGTCGCCAGTGGTGACAATTTTGTGCTCCATTAAATGCGTTCTTCCTAGGCCTTGTTTTTCGAAGGAAATATCTTCGTACAGCTTCTTGACATGATCTAATCGTCGCATTTGTTCCGGCGTAAGATCTTCTATGTCCACGATTTGTTGGCATGTGGTATTATTTATTTGTGCCACCTGGATGTCGAGATTTTCTCCGATTGAGATTTTAACGTCGAATTTTCTGATGAACTCGATCCCCAGAATTACGTCTTTTTTAATCGTAGGACAAACGAGGAAATTTATTTCTTTCGACCTTCCTTTAAATATCACCGGTAAAGTCAGGTATCCGAGGATTTTTTGCGGCGTTCCGTCGGCCGTTGCTATGCGGTTTTCCGATTCTTTGATATTTTTTCCCAGTGACATGTACCGTTTGTGCACTTCGTCGCCCAATATGCAGACTGCGCAGCCGGTATCCACCAGTCCTTCATAAGATTTTCCCATTATGTTGATATTAGCGTGTGGACGGGAATCGTTATATTGTGGTTTAGCCGACAACGTATAATTTTCCACGGTTATGGCCCCGTCTAATGCCTGTATCCGTGGGTGTTCCCGTTTTTTGGCTGGTTTTGCTGTTGAGTTCCGTTGCATCTTACGCAAAATCGCGTGAATGTATTTTGCAACTTGCAGTTAAAGCACATAGGATTTGGGTACTTTTGGCATTCTCTGAAGGTGTGTCCATGATTTTCGCATTTCTTGCAAAATAAAGCCTGAGGTGAAGGTCTCTGGGGGCGTCTCTCGAAGTTTTGCTGACGATGTCTGTCGAGTGGAGGATTTTCGTAGTTGGAATTTCTTTGGAGTAGCGGCGGTATGTCGCGGCGAGGTCCGAATCTGTCGTTGTGCGGAATCGCAGCTACTTCATCTTGACTGCTATTATTATCGCATACGTACTGCTCGTCCACGGCTGCCATCGGTATTTTGTTTTGCGATCTTGGGGACAATGATTGACGTTGCTGGGTGCTGTTTGTCGCAGTTGGTGCTGGATTTAGCGCGTATTGTTCGAAATTTTTCGTTAAGTCCAATAATGTTCCCACGTCGTCCAGTCTGGTCGTTCCCAGTAGAGTGTAGTACAATGGAAGGACGTTCAATTTAACAATTTCGAGTATTGTAGCATCTCGTAGTCTTGGAGACAGCCTCGTGTTCATGGTGTCTATGCGTGTAATGAAGTCGTGCATAGTTTCTCCTGCGATTTGTTTTGTGTTACGCATTTGATTTTCGAGCCTCGTTTGGTAATTGAGTGACTCATATTTATTTATTAACGCCGCCTTTAGAGTTTTCCATGTCGTTACATACTGTCTGATGCTGCGAAACCATAATAGTGATGATCCTTCTAGTAGATCCGTAAAACCTTGGATGAGCTCCTTTTCAGTTACTCCTCTAGCTTGCACCTTATCCTCAACTATATCGATGAAGTCCAGGATGGGAGTGGATCCGTCGTACTTCAGGTTCCATTTGTAGATGCTGGGGAATGTCCTATGTTTTCCGATGTCAATAGGTTGGAAGATATCTGATGCTGATGCTGTATCTTGAGATTTTTCTCTGTTCCTCGTGTCTGATCCTTCCTCGTTTCCGATATCGTATGCTTCACTGATCCTTGAGTTGTCGTTCGATTTTTTGTAGGTTGTGGGTTGTTCACGTCCTGACATGTTTTCTGCGTTGAATTCTCCGGTTTGTTGTTTTTTCAACTGATCTGGAGTTTTTTGAATAGGATTTTCCTCACTGTTTTTGTCTGGCGATTGCTGGCGGTTCCTTGCAGCGGACCTTGTTTTCCTTGGTGCCATGATGTCACTCTCAAAATCGGAGAAAACGATTTATTTTAAATCCTTGAGGTGTAACGATCCTTTTTATTTTTTAAGTTTCAAATGTATATGTCAGAAGTTACTAAGTGTTCTGTAATTGTTTCTTAATTGTGTTGTAGTGTGGTATAGTGTTGGTCTTAATGTTCTTATTTATTGGCTATGCGTGAAGAGATAAAGCTAGAAGACTATATCTTTGTATGGAGTAGCGAATTAAATAGTAAAAGAAATAAATTTAAACGAAACAAAAAAAAATTTTTTGAAACAACCTGTATGTGTGTGAGTAAGTGTTGATTGTGTAATCAAAGTGTTGACGTATGTAATGTGTGTTGAAAGTAAACGATGTGAGATTATAATTAAAATTTACAATGATCAAATTATTATTTTTGAACACCCTGTTGTTATGAAGATGTAAATAAAATTAAAAAAAAAATTGTAGACGAAGTGTTGATGTGGTGTGAGTGAGTGAAAATAGAAACGACAAAGAGAGAAAAAAATAATTAATGTTTGGATTTTGCGAGTTCTTGCGAAAGTATTTTTTTAGACACCCTGTTCCGTATAAAATGTTTGTTCTAATATTTTGCGAAGTAAATGGTAACCGTTCCAAAATTATTTTTAATGATGATTTCCAGCTGAAATATAATGTTTGTTTTCAAAGTTATGATGCTGCGATGTGTCGCCTGAAAGAAAAACCTTTTTGCACAAAATACTCGAATAACAGTCGTATTATTTTATGGTACCTATGGTTCTTACTTACTCCTGGGCTGAAACTTGAGGTAATATGAAGACAAGAAAATTTAATTGGTCTCCTTTCCTTCGATGAAAGCTGAAATAAATTTCTATATCTATGCACCTTGTATGATGTTATCTTATTTTGTTTGATATCGATTGAGAAGTGGGTTAAATATTTAGCAAAGGGTGGGCTTGGGTGGGTTAAATATTTGGTACAGGTATTTTGTAAAATTTTTATGTTTTATTTATTTCCGGATTTAAATGTATTGAAAAAAAATTTCGGTTCCGTTTTATTTTTTTTTTAAATAAAAATCTATATATTTTATTTAAATTTGATTGTATGGTAATATTTATTTTTGAAATTATATATATTTTGATTTTCGAGATATGTTCGATGTTATAAATCGAAGGGAGGGTTTGGGTGGGAAAGTGAAGTTTTAAATTTTATTTAAAGAAATTATAAGATATTTGAAGACAAATGAAAAAAATATAGGCCCCTAAGTTGAGCGCCAATTTTTTTGGGCGATCAACGTGATCGCTTTAAAACAAAAGATATATATATATATTTTTAAAATTGTTTAAAAAGTTTGAAATTTTTTTTTTTTGAAATTTATTGATTAAACAAATCGTAGGGACAAGAAAGAAGGTATGAAAAGAAGGCCCCACGAGCAGGCGTCAATTTTTGCTACGTGCCCCGTTTATAATGGTCATATAGTTTGTAGGCAGATCGGATAAATGCCATTATGTCACGGATAATATCTAAATTTTTTAGGAAACCGTCAAGTTCCAGGGCGCCAATCCGTGATAATTCTAGGGATGGGGTTCACGCACAAAAAGCTAGACGCACGCCTTCGCCTAGCGGTTGGTCTAGATTACGGGAGGAGGAACGTCACTGACGGGGCCTCACTAGCTCAAGTCGGAATATGTGAACCTCAGGGGTGGTTTTTATCCCGCCTTATTAGTGGCGTCCTCGGAAGTCGGGATCGTCTGTGAGGCAGACGGGCGATCAAGTTGGATGGGGTATGCTTGCTATGGATTAATATACTCGTATTATTTAATTATGGGCTATTAATTATGGACTGAAATTTCCTATGTTGGCTTTTGCAGATTATAAAATTTATTTAATTATGGAGAGCGTTTCGTGAATTCAAATCCGTACTCAATTCGCGGGAAGTAGATTGTAGTAAAACGGCGCAGCGCCCTCTATCTTCGGATACGTCGCACCGGCAATGGCCCCCTCCTTCACCTCCGCACCTACAGGTGGCGCCGGCGCTCGCCGCGCTCGCCGGGCCGTCGCGGGCCTGCCTACTGATAACGAACCGGTCTGAGATCGCTCGCCCGGCGCGATTTAATATCTTTTACAATCGGTCCGGAATTACTGAATGATAATTTAAATTGAAATTTATCTTTATTATTGGGTGATGATTTTGGATCTATTTATTTATTATATTATCGAATTTAATTTCAAATTTAAATGACCTGTAGAAATGAATACCAAGGAAAATAGCTAGAAGTTTCGCGATTCTATCTTTATTGATTCGTGTTCTGAACGATTGATTAAACAAAGAAATGTATAGAAATTTCCAAGACTAGAGTTCGTAGAATTTAAATGATAAGGCTCGGTTTGTCCGAACATAAATTAATGGTTCGTAACCCTGTGAACTTTTCTTTTCTCTCCCTGGCTCCGCTTGCACGTCTTACGTCTCGAATTCGAATTATTACGAATTTTTCTGAGAAGATTATAGAATTACCAATTTTTAAACCTTTTTTATTAAATGAAACATAATGCCTTACAATGGAGTTTTTATTATAAAGAAGAATATATTTCACGAAAATTTATGGTACATGTTGCGTTCCTGTGCATAGGTTCTCCGATCTTTCTATATAATTTTAATTAATGCGCATATCAAGGCCGAATTAAGTTTCGAAGGTTTTATGAATTTTCTATCGAGCTTCCGTGATTTTCGTGATTGAAATTCAGGGTTTCGGATTTTTAGGAGTCGGGTAGGCGTTGAAGTCTGTCGGTATCGGGATGCGGGTATCTCCTTCGGTTGAACCGTAGATTTTTCTAGAGAGACGTCGATTGATAATGATTGGAAATGATTTATTCTTATGTTTAGGGTTATGGAAAATAATCGCTTTAATTTTATGTTACGGTGGAGTAAGAATCTAATGGAATTTGGATAAGTCGGGAATTTAGATTTTATATTTTTTAGATAAATGTTTGAATAGGAATATTATTTATCGGGGACCTGACCTTGGTTCTATTCTTTTTATTGGGTAAAGATTTTTTAATAAAGTAAAGGAAAATAGTTTAGATGATTGATATTTTGTATTATTGAGACGTGATTTGAAAGATAATATTTTCGAGATTTTGGACTTGTACTTTGGGAAAGAGATTCAAAAATTAGCTTGCGATTTGGGATTTTGTTTCGTGGGGTAGAGACTTGAAAGAGAATATTTTGAGGGACCTGATATCGAGGGGATTGCACTCCGAGAATACGGTATTATAGAAAGGGTTTCGCGGGTCGACTTTCGCCTTTTCGACCTAATGGGGGGTAGCACATTTTATGAAAATTTAGGAAAAAGTGAACCATGCACGTTTATTCGGCGGACGAGCCGGCTCTGCTATTTAATCTATTTCTATCGGTAGAACGTTATAGTTAATTTAACCTAACCCTGGCCTAACGGCGATATTACAATAACCTGGGTTCCTTTCGAAGCGACGCGGTTTCTGGCGTCTGCTTCACATTAGTTTAATTATAAATAGGTTTTAAAATTGTAATAAAAAATTATAAAAGAGCGAGAAATTAAAAGAAGCGAGAATAGAGGCGGTTAATGGTACAGTGAGCGACTTGCCTTGTAGGGTTGAGGATTCCTCGATGGCCTGCCCAGGTGTTACACTGAATTTAGTTAAAGATTTCAAATGATTCTATATCTCGTACTGGCTTTAAATAAAGAATTTTAATCTGCAGTGGCTGGATGCAGGGTAGTGAATGAATCGGGCGCGCCGCGCCGCCAAAGCGGGCGCGCCCTCTCCGAAATATCGACCGTCTTCCTCGAGGTCCGGTAGCCAAAAAAAAAAAAACTATTACCCGCAATGGTAATACTGAAAAATCTCTCCGCTGCGGATGAGCTGACTAGTGACGTACAAAGACTAGACGTCGATTGCACGGCAAGTTTATACAATGAGTAGGTTTGCTTAACTAGATTAAATATTTTATAAGTATTAGACTATAATGGTATACTTTCTAAGTATAGGGTAATGCAGCAGCATTACAATATATAGATGTTTGTCAAAAAAGCTATTTATTTATGAGATCATTATAACGCGACATGAAACCAAATTGATCGAAACAACCTATTTTTTCTTCAAATCTACGGCTGCAGCATCATCAATATATAATTAGGGGTATTAAACACTCAGTATCCGTGCCGTTTTCGAATTACAAATAATTGTCACATGCAAACTAAGAGAATGACCAAACTTTAGTTTTGCAAAGTTATGTTGAATTGATTAACGGAACGCTAGCCCCTTAGCAGTGAATTGATTAAGCATGCTCTCCAAATGGTAACGTACGACAGCAGTTCGTTAAATTTGACAACACTCCAATTGAAATTATACAACACCCTATTTGGAACTATTCAAGGCTATTGGAACTGTCATAATCATAATCATCTTTATTTTTCAAAATTTTAGGTTCTCATTTAAAGCGAGTTCGGAAATACAAATATCTCGGTGCGTGGGTAAACGAAGAATGGGACTGCGAAAAAGAAAGTCGTACCCGGATTGAAATCGCCTGAGTATCGTTTAAGGAAATGGAAAAGGTAATATGCGGCCGGAAATTTAACATCAAGCTCCGAATACGAATTCTCCATTGCTATGTGTGGCCTGTGGTGTTTTATGGTAGCGAAGCTTGTACCCTGAAAGCTGATACACAGAAGCGTCTTGAAGCATTTGAGATATGGTAATACCGGAGAATGCTCCGCATTAGGTGGACCCAGAGAGTTCCTAATGTTAGAGTACTCCAATTTGTCGGAAGAGATCGCAAACTTTCAGCCATACATAATCAAGCAAAGGAATGTGGCGTACCTGGGTCATGTGCAACATGAGCGATACCAACTGCTTCAGCTTATTATTATGGGGAAAGTTTGTAGTAAGCGACGGGCTGGAAGAAGAAAACAGTCTTGGCTCCGCAACATCCAAGGGTGGCCATCTTAAGTGTACAAGAACTATTTCGCTTGGCCCAAGACAGGGAATAATTCACAGAGCTGACAGCCAACCTCCCGTAGGAGAGGCATTAAAAGAAGAAGAAGGCTCAAGCTTGTGGCCTTTGCTTTTAAATCCATTTGCCAATAAATTGATTAAGTTATTTCATTGGCCCAATGTTTAATATTCGATGATGTTGTAAAGTTATTTACGAGTATGTCCACTGGAAGTGTTGTGGAATACGAGCGATTTTAGCATGCCTGATAATGGAAACACGCTCGGAACCTGCCTTTTAATAATAATAAATATTCAGTAATGGCTTACAAAAGGTTGTCTGCCTAATGTGTGACTACTGCATTGCTGGGAGTATGTTAATATTGATTAAATAGGGTATTAGATTACTCAATGCCATAGTACCTTATTATTACGCTTTTATTAGGTCGACCTGTATGTAACTAACTATGTAATGGAATCTAAGGTAACTAATTTAAACATATTCCAAGGATCGTAGCGTCATGATAATTGGCAGCTGTATGTAGTTCTGATGACAATGCAATAATATGGTACTGTCGAACCGATCTGATGATGGAGTCGGAAGATATGAACTGGAACTTCATGATGGAACATCGTATCATAGCTGTGTTTGGACTTGTTAGAAAAGTCTTGGAATGAACTTTGACCACGATTAGGTTTCAAGGTCTGATGATGAAGCCGGAAGATAGGCACTGGCATTCCATGATGGAATATCGTATCACGTGCATTTATAAAAGCGTGTTTTTAGTGTTTTTTTTTTAACTATTAATTTATTATAATTTTTAACTAAGTTGAAATCTTACCATGAATCTTTTATATCAGTTATGAACATTTGAAAAATAGAAATATATTTTTTAATAGTAAAAAACTATTTTTGAGGTATTGAATTGCAAAAGTTTCTAATGCTGCAGAAATGACGGTATCTGTTTGCGCCGGTAAAAGCGAGCGTAATTTTGCTTGAAACAAAAAAGTAAACTAAGATACTCATTTTACATGTGTGTTTTCTAGATGAACTAAAAAAAATTACAAAAATTTATTGCAATCCTTCTTCACCGGCGACATAGAGGTGGTACTGAAAACATTGTCTGGCGAAACTAATAGAAATAAATTCGGTCATCTATAATCATATTCATAATGAAGGTTTTTTTTTACAGCCTGATAGATTATAAAACGCATTATTTAACCAATGATAACAATAATAACATCCAATTAGTAGTGTCATCTGTCGTTTTTTAATAGGCTAACTATATTACATCGCAGAAATAATACGAAAAGATGAGAATGCCATCTATTAGTCAATTTAAACTTTAATGCGCGTATTATGTATTGAAACCTGTATACCAAATTAGAAATCTTAATATAAATAATATTAAAATTAGATATATATGAATTAAACATTTGTTTGTTATTATATTATTATTTCATCTTGAGATAGGAGACCGTCGTGCTTAGAACGTCATATATTGGTCTACTGGACGAGCGGATAACGAACCCATTTTGTAGCTAATTTAATTAAGATTAAATACACATTAATAATCTTCGTCAAAAACATGCTCCTTAACGGTCAAAATGGAAAAAAAACGAAAAAAGTGTAATTTTTATGCAGTTTTTGAGATATTCAAAAATGTTCCGGAGAGCTGCCGAGGTCGAAAACTTGAATTATGCATCTCAGGCATATCCTATACAAGAAGAAAAAACGAAACTATCTTCTACCACTTGATGCAGCTTAGGCACCCTATCACAAGGGCAACCTATAAGCAGATTGATCAATGTTTGAAACTGTGAGTGTCATCTACACATTGTGTTTCGTAGTAAGAACTAGTTGCCAAATCGCAGTACGGCAGTGAGCAATCTAATACCCTATATAATCAATGGTGTTACCTTGAGTTACTGAAATCAAAGATCTGAAAGTTTTCTTCGATGCTCACCTAAACTTTAGGAAGAACATTCCTCATTCAACCTTCTTGGTTTGATGGACGAAAATTAAACCATTTTAATAACATTTGGGTTATGCATACGTTTTACAACTCGATTGTAAGAAGTTGCTTGAAGATATATACAGTAATCTGGAATCCACATGAAGATTCTTATATCCTCATTTTTTTATATTCCAGTTTCAGTTTCCAATTTCGATATTATATATTTTTATATAGTACTGTGTCTATTCCAGACACGGTTACTTATAATTCTCTCTCACTCCGAAGATATACCTTACCCTAAACTGTCATATACTTTTCATTTGAATCGACATAAAATCTACAAGCCTGGCTACCTCAATACGGTATATCTCTTTGTGTTCAATAGTTATAATCGCCACCTCTTTGCGGAGCCATTCTCGCGCGCCAATATTAGTAGGAGGCATCTATTGGCATATATGTTCTCTCGCGGATGCATGCAACATTAAAAGAAGTATTTAAAACGTAAAAATTTGAAAATGACAGACCGGTGGCATAATGGTTAGGTTGCTTTATATTCCATTATAGGGTTCCGGGTTCGATTCCTGACTAGGTCACCATTTTCCGTTGGGATAAAATTAACGGAATTGCATTTCAGTTGGGTCGATCGAATGCAATAACAAGATACACACTAACTCACATGTTACACGCACACATACACATAAACACTTCATATTGGTTTGTTGTAAGGGATTGTCGTATGATAGTAAACCCGCCTATTGTGAAATGTCACAATAAAGAGTAGAAATAAATAAACAAACTTTTGCTAATTTACTCAGATGGATTTTAAGCGGAAGGATATAATTTTTGAAAAGCGTATTAAACGTTGATTCGAATGAGTCTCGCAGTTCACCAGGTTTTCTTAGGCATATATATGTCTCGTAGATTCGTAATGCCTCATTTTCGTGAGGGCTTCATACACTTACACACACCGAATACTGCTTAATGCAATCTAAGCCCCGATAATTAATTAATGAATAAGAAATATTTCCGCTTCCGCCCTATCGTAAGTCTTTGGCATTGCGGGTAGCAATTAAATACAGACCCGAACATAATTCACGGGAAACGGCTGACAGGTCATAATCATTATTAATGTATCACGGCCGTCATTGTTCTAGTCACGTGGGATTTTCACAAATTTAATTTAATTTAATTAATACTTTTACTATTACAATACTTGCGTAGTTTGCGAATATGATAGGAAATGTGATTTTATGATGATTTGTAATGTTGTTTTTAGGAAAAATAATAAATCTTTTCATTCTCATCAAAGTACAATATCGTATAGTAAGAAAAATAGGAGATGTTCAACATTACTTTATTACCAACATGATATTACAACTTTTTTCTCACCATACATACATTTCTTTCGAGATAGCATGACCATTCTTTAAAGGAGTAACTCTTACATGGAAGTAAAAAATAAAATTAAAACAAATAAATATATTAATAAGAATAAAAAACACCAATGCCGTTACAGAAAGTGATATAGTCTATTTATAATTATTTTTATGAGGGTTTTTTTAATTCAATATTTGTGGTTTATGAATTTATCCATATAGGTATGTCCTGGAAAGTATTCAATGAAATATTAAAATTTAAACTAAACAATATATTTATGTTATTGACATTTGGACATTTAGACATTTCAACAACTACTTACATACTACATACTACGATAATTGGAGAGTTAAGTACCCTATAATACTCGAGATGGCATAACGATTCTTACAATACCACTCATATCTAAATCTGTTCAAGCGTTTAGTGAAATAAAGCAACGGAAAAATACATAGATGAACCCTTTTTTGTTGGTCATTCGTGTAATGAAATAGATGTTCAACATTATTTTATTATCCTATTTTCTTACTTTTTTTTTCTATACATGCATGTTGTTCGAGATGGCATGACCCTTTTAAAAGGAGTAACTCTTATATGAAATCAAATAAATTATAAAAAAAGTAATTTCCTAAAAAATATTTTAGATCTTAGAAGACTATATAATAAAAGCTACTCATATAGCAGCGAAGGATTTCCGGATTGGATTGGTAAATGCCAATATTTATACAAGGTGTATGTCTGGATGTGCACGATTTTTGACTGCGGTATGTTAGTTTAACGGGAGTCCCTTTACCACCGGTGAACGATCACCCTTTATCCATATGTCATTTTGCACAATTAATTTCTCTCTCTAATAGGGCCGCATTAAATCAAAAAACATTTAATATATCACATTAATTAAAAGGGCGAATGCTGTTCGTTAATATAGGTAACAGCATTGATTTTATAGTGTAAAATCAATGGTAACAGTTTGAAATATTTCAAAATTTCAAATATATCCATTATTTTAAAAGTTTATACAAAGATCTGCGGTCGTTATCAGCCAGCATTAATTAAAATAATGCAGCTCGATATGCTTATTTTTATAAAAGAATAAACAATAATCTCCAGTCTGGGTTAAGAATTTTACAGTTTGTTTATATTTATGTAGTTTTTAAGTTGCTACTATTACCCTATAAAAACTATTACTACTTGTATCATATTATAAATGAGATAATACAAAATTTAAACAAAAAAACCTAACTGCATTTTTTTTAAAGTGCAGCAGCCATGTCATCGCGAAACGTAGATCGGCCTATAATAATTGAATGCGTATACAAAATTTAGTGTTGGTGTTGTTTACCGTTGAGAAAAACCCTCGTTGAAAGCTAACCTGGGTCTTGGTGAAACTTAGAACAGGCTATCGTAATTGAATGCATATACAAAATATCGTGTCTGTGCTATTGGTGGTTGAGAAGTCCCCTTATCGGGAACCAACCCTGGGTGCAGCAGCTATATCACTGTGAAACTTATAACGGGCTATCATAACTGAATGCGTATACAAAATTTCGTGTCTGTGCTGTTGACCGTTGAGGAGTCCCCTCGTCGAAAGCCAACCCTGTGTGTAGAACCAGTTCATGCTTACCATAAAAAATGCATTGTCATCGGAACTAAACCAACACGCACATTTTTAACTTCATATTTGAGGAGTTCCCTCAATTCATCATGGATCCTATCATCAGAACAGGATTTTGATTTTAAAAAAAAGAATTTTCCAAATCGGTTCATAAATGACGGAGTTCTGAGGTAACAAACTTTAAAAAATATATAACCGAATTGATAACCTCCTCCTTTTTTTGAATTCCGTTAAAAATATAATGCTGATACGGTTTTATACTCGACAGTAGTTGAAGTCAGAAACACTTAAAAATATAAGAAACCAGGAACGTTTCCTTTTTTGTGGGTAGAACAGAAACAAAAGCAGAAAAAAATGCAGTGAATCCGTATTTCGATTTTTTTTTAAAAAAAATTTTTTTTGATGGTAATAATGTATTTCAACCAAGATTTTTTTTTTAGTTTTATGTATCCTATAACATACTTCTTATTTGCTATCATTTTTAGTTTCCGAGGTATTGAGGTGTATGTTGGTTAACCGAATTATACCGTAATGTCCGTTTAATACTACTAATATATACTACTAATAATAATACTACTAATAATAATATCCGTTTAATTACTAATCTTTATAATATGTTTTAAAGGGCGAAATCTTTCTAAATGAAATCGAAGACTATGGCGGCTGTTTGACATTGTAAATTTGATTAAAACGAATTTCGGCCGAAAAAAGAAACCCGACGTTTCGGCGATGTTGCAACAGCCAGTGTACAGGGTAGAATGCTAGTCAGGGTAGACTGTTTGCCAGGGTAGACTGACAGTCTACCCTGGACAACGGCGATTGAAACATCGCCGAAACGTCGGGTGCTACAAACTAAATTCGGTAAAATCGTTTTTATATAATCAAAATAATCCAGACGGCTAATCCGAAACTTAAAAGTATTAAAAATAGAAAATTAAATGTAGAAATATAATTGTACAAATATAAATGGCCCTAAATGATATTTTTTAACTTAGTTTGTGTTGTAAAATGATTAGTGTAAGTGATCTCATTACAAAAAATACAAGTTTCAAGTATAGGGTTAACTATCTCTTGATTAAAAGAATTACTGTGTCTGTCACGAAGATCACGTTTATAAGTTGGTGATACGCTCACGGAAAAATATGTACATTATCATTAGGCACTATTTTTCAAAGCGGTCCAACCCGCATCACAATCTGCCATGACAGAATCTTTGGCGCGTTACGCGTAGCGGCGTCAGATGCCGAGTTGTTTACCACTGGGAATTGTGGCCTATTCTAGAATGATAGACGAACACTTGGCACTCTCTGTATCCATAGACAGATCGCGGAATCGAATGGGGGAGACGGATTGCTTTGCAAATAAGATTTTTCCGTGCCGCACACAGACAATAATATCACATATCTCCCCGAATATTGCTGTGATTTTTCCTTTGAATTGAAAACAGAATTCGAATATTTTTATGATTATTTAAATAGAATATGAAAGAATACCCAACTAAGAAAATAAGGAATATGTATATGGCTATTACAAAGATTTTTTAATCTATTTTATTACATGTCTATTTGGATGAAATAGTTGAGCATAACTTTAGTTAATGCACATTAATAGGTAAATTGGCATCCCGTGATGATGATACTTATTTTGGTATTTTGTAGTTTTTTATTGAAGTTCCTCAAAAATCGCCTGGGTAATTAGTTGCGGAGTTCTTATGCTACTGAATAATTTTAATGATTTTTACTAAAAAACCGTTTTTTTTTTAATTTTACGAAACCGTATAAGATTTATAATGTTGTTAATTGACATTGCGATATATTATTTCAATAATCGGAACCTCTAAGTCGTTATAATTATTTTGGCATCAATTATTATATTCTTAGATATAGATATTCTTATACTGATTATTATTATTATAGTTATATAAAAAAATAGCTAGTTAAAAATCTAAAGAAAAAATATCATTTATCTTTTTTTTGTAAGTCGCTATTACAAGGACCATTCTTTATTACGTCAATTTGGAGGAAATAATTAAGTAACACGTCATATCTAACGCCCATTCAATAGGCAAAATGTAATTTCGATGATTGGTATTTTTTTACTGAAATTCCTTAAATAAAACCAAGTGGTTGATTTTTTGCCGTTCTTCATTTATGCTGGAGAGTTTTGTTAAGTTTAAGTTAAGTTTACTAAAAAATAAGTGTATTTTGAAATATTCAAACCCTTGGAAAAGGATTCATTAAGTTGCAAATCAACATTGCGGTATATTATTTTAATATTTAAATCTGTAATCTTTAGTCATTTTGGCGCCAATCGTCATATTCATAGATTAATAAATAAAACTTGAAACCGTAGGCCTTTATATAAATATCCGATTAACATTTATGCTTAAAACATTTGCAATTATTAAATTCATTCTGATTATGCGATGAAAATATTTACTGGTTTTATCGCTCCTTAAAATATCATTTCATAGCAGTAGTTTTAATGCGATATGAGATCTAAGAAAAATATCCGAAACCTAATAAAAAATAGGCGGAGTCAATTTTGTAGGGTTTGACCAATAAAAATCCAGCGTTGACGAAGCGTCAAGTGTGATTCCACGGCCGCTCGCGCCGGCGACCAGGCGCATGCTAAAACGTTCTATCGCAGCGCTAGTACAGAATAACTATATTTACGCAGTGGTGGTATAAGGGTTGTAATGGCAAAGCATATTTAACGTAACCCTTAAAGCGCTCTCACGTTTTAATTAATTGTAATTAATTTAGGGCCTAAATAAAAATGTGGCTATGTGCTGCCTTAGAGAATTAACCAGTCAATTTAATGAAATTATAATAAAACACACTCACCGCTTACACTGTAGGAGTAATCGCGCCTGAAAGTTTTAGAAATCTGTTTAAAGCCCTAATGCAAGGCAATGAGCAACTTTTTTCAGTCCAGATTGTAAATTGGTTACTTATCGATCGATGGAATTGGCTTAGAAACATTTTTAAATTAATGCTTATATTTTTCAAAAAACTCATGAAACTAAAATTCTTCAGATATGGTCGTTCCCAGGTATCATGTCGCCTTAATTGCATCTCAAGTAATATTGTTGACATTTACCCACCTAATTAGTCTAAAAGAATCCTGTATCTAATATATATCGATCGATGTCTCTTTTTGTTTAAAGTAAATATTTACCAATCCAGGGATAACTATAACCAAGAGTACCTCAAAATCCCTGAAACTTTCAGAAAACAATTTATGTCATTAATTAGAAGCGTGTCACTACGTAATATTGTAAAAAAACTTTAAACTCAGTAGAATATCGCCATCGATCTGTTTTTGAGTCCCAGAAATGTATTGAAACAGTAATGGAACATCTAGGCAGAGGCGTAAGTATAGTTAGATGTTGTGACCTGCCTTGGATGTCATGGGAGAATCAGTTTTAGTGTATGTAACCTTAGATGACATGTAAAATTAAATAAATAAAAGAAATTTGAAAAAAGGAACGAAAAGCGTAGCGGTCGTAGTAGAAGCGTAGCAGCCGTAGCACTCGTAGCAGAAGCGTAGCAAAATCGTTCGATGAAATTGAGTCGAATATAGAGCTGCACGTGCGTGCTGCTGCCGAGCTCGGCTGAAATAACTTTAAAATCCGCCACCGAACTTACCGGGGCGCAGCAATCGTAGATATAAAGGTGAATAAGGACGGCCTGATTTGTAAGTAAATGAGAGTGTCTTCTGGGGCGCCTTATGGTAATCTGCGATCTCCGCAGCTGGGAGCCCGACATTTAATATCACTTTCAAATTTACTCCTCGCTGAAACTGCGAAAAACGCCTACCGGGTTAGTGAATTTTAATCTACTGAAATAAATTGGTTCCACCTTTCCTCGTTTAATATTAGGTTCCTATGAAGTTGCCGTTCTATAAATGAAATCTAAGACTAAAAAAAAGCAAGGTCACTTCCTATTATTGAACATCCAGCAAGTGGTTGATTCTGTACAATAAAATAATCAATTACAATAAAATAAAATAAAAAACACAAAAAAATATATTGGAAAAAAAACTTTTTTATACACTCGATTTAACGTTCTAAAAGATATTTTTTTTACAAATTACAAATTATTTATTTAATTCAAATTATGAGTAGATTCAATATACAAAAGTCTTAACGTAACTAGGCCACCGCCTGTTCCAGTGTAAACAGTTTGATTTAGGACGTGCTAAAGAAAAGCATTCATTACGTTCAACTTTTGAATATTCAGTAGTTTTTTTGTGGCCTATATCAACCAAAAATGTGTGTGATTTGTTACTTAGTTTTTTATGCAGAAAATATGTATACAAACAAAAACCACATAACAGCAAAAAACATTTTCTTTTTATATTAACATATTAGAATGCATCAAAAAATATATATAATAATATGTTCTTTTGGTTTAGTTGTTTTTGTAGAATCACCCTTCTTGTTTGGTTTTCACCAATAAAAACTAACATATACTTATACCACCGAAATATTGATCCCTATTTTCTGAATAGTTTTGTCTTTTTTTTTTTTTTATTAAATTTATTTAAAGAAAAAGATACATTTTTTTAAATATTACAATCTCGCCAAACTGGTATACAGTTTGTTGGCGAGACAAACTCTTACACTACACTAGTCTTACACTTAATAATATAAAAAACAATGCACAGCAGTATTACTACTGGTCTTACTACTAATGACAGTTGCTTTATTAAACATATACAACATTACCTCTATAATCCGGTACGTCACTTCTACGGCCCGTCCAGTAATCCGGCGTTTTTATACAGACAGCTACCAAGCTTAGTAGTTTCGAGCGTGAGTTGGAGGTAAGTAACTGCTTGTCGCAGGGTTAATGACCACTGTGCGCGATGTATGTGTGTACTTTGTCTGCCTTGCGCCAGTCTGTCCCGTGTTGTGCTAGCTCGCTGACGTGCTGTATTTCATCAGTATAATTATGTGTGTTGATTTGCATTGTGGCAGGGTTAAAATTCTACAGTGTAAACATAAAACATTATCGCTTTTGGATAAAAACGAGATTTTGAAACGACTTTAAAATTGAAATGTTAGTTAGCCTCGCTAAAGAATGTGGAGTTGCTTGTGCTACAATTCACGACATAAGGAAGAACAGTGACAGAATAAAGTCATGTCTTTTAAAAAATGTGAATTGCGTGTATTTTTGTATATAATACTATTACTTACATATATGTTTACAATAAAACATAGCTTACGCTGTTTAAATGCGTCCTTTTAGTGATTTTCAGTAAACTGGCGTTTTCAGTAAACCGACAGTGCTCTGGTCCGATATCTGCCGTATTACCAAGAGACCACTGTATAGAATATACAAAATCCGAGAAAGGTATCAAATTAAAAAAATCTATTGAATAACTTAATCATTTGATGCAGCCTGGCGTAAAGTGGGAAACTGAAATATCGGATCGTTTTTGTTTTCTTTCACAAAAAAAATATCAAAGATGCTTCGAGATTAAGTTTTACATTGAAATTGAATTTGAAATGCTTATGATGTATAACTCCCATTGACAAATATTAATGAATGCTTTAAGGTCGTCTTTTACGTCTTTTTGGTGTGATTTTTCCCCCTTAAAACATTATTCAGATTCCGTAAAGTTTTAAGCCAAAATTGTTGTTTTGTTGGACCAAAATTTGACAAGTATGCTGGGAGACGAATGACGACACTCGGTAGTCCTGCAACATTGCAGGACTGTTGTTTAATCGCGAGCTTCTACATCAATGTTTACAGTCCCCGAGAGTACAATTTGCATTAGCTTTTGTGCTGGAGCGCAAGAAGCTGTAATTGAACACCGGCACAGGACCCTATATTCGAAAATCCACTTTCGTAATTGCACACACGAAATTAATTGCGCAATAGCAAATAACACAATATAAAATGATAACTGAATTTTAAATAGGAATAATATGGCTCAAAATTTGAATTTAGTTGAATATATAATTGCAACTCAAACCGAAACCTATCAACCGATATCCTAGCCAACGTATACAGCTAAAACAAAAGGTAAATCTACTAATATACATGGTGACTTTTTATTTATTAACATCCTTGAAGTGGCTGAATCCATACGAACAAATAAGCAACTTTTATTTTTTTAAATTTTAAACACATTTTTTTTTTTTGTTTTGAAATATCCTTATTTTATTGAGAATTTGAAAAATGGTATTTTGAAAAATAGTATAAAAAGAGTCAAACGCGTTGCGCTATCAAGCGGTATGTAAAATAATATTGCTAGATGGCGCAACTCACTTAACTTTTATTAAACTTTTACTTATAGGTTTTTAAAATTTTCAAAAAAAATAAAAAATAAATCTTTACAAGTTTTATTTCGTTTTTTCATCTAAAGTTGCTCTTTTGCTCGTACTGCTTCACCCCCTTTAAGGGTGACACTATTGAAAAACTCACCATGTATAAATCGCCTTGGGAGTTCCAAATGGTGGCATTGGCATGCAGACTGCTCATCAATATTTATTCTTTTAAATTTTGTATAATATAAATAAAATAAATAAAATGTATACAATTTTAAAGATATATCTAAATATATAGAAATCGTCTTAGAATTCGTTGCCGGCCTTTCCAAATTCGTCCATATTATGGAGTGCTTGCATGGCTAGAATCCATTTCATGCAGTCTTTAATTACCATCTCATTTAGCGGTTTTATATTTGATGGAAGAATGTCAAAAATATTGTAGCCCCGGAACACAATTGTAATTCAATATAAACTGAGTCTAATATTGAGAATTACCACATTATTTTTATTCCTAGTAACAATGTGTGTTGTTGCTAGTGCTTTTTAATCTCTTGATGACAAATGACTCAGTGGGTCTAAAACGGCTTTCCCGCTTCCTATGATGTCTTATTTATTTATTTTTTAAGCTATTTCTTCTATTTCTTTTATAAGGATCGCTATTTTGGAACGTTTCAAACATCAAACGAGACATCTTCTCTATGCCAAATGTATGTATGCATATGAATGTATCCGTATGCACAGTGAATTTGTTCGTCTAAATACTCGAATTTAATATGTTTTCTATATTTAAAGCACTTTGTCTATTAACGATATTTATTAGGAGTTGTAATTTTTATCACAAAAAAATAAATTCCGCCTTCTCCGATCTCACTTGTCAAATGTGTTCTTCTGTAAAAAAAAGCCACACATATCACCTTATTTTCGACAATTAATCTAGGATCTAATTTTTTGGTTATTTTTTTTCAAAATTGCTAATATTTCCGGTTCGATTAATCAGTCTTCTCAGTTTAATTGCATCGAGCTCGATTGCCCAATAAATGTAAACAAAAAATTTAATAAATATCTTACCTATGAATATCTATAGCCTTAATAATAACATTGCTGAAATTTTTAATCTTAAACACGAGTTCGTTAATTCGTTAGAAGTATTAATACTAACAGAATTCTGGATCGATGATATGAGCATACCAAAGACTATAGATTGGTTTTGGCAATATTTATTTATTTATTTATTTATTTATAACGTACAAGAAAAAAATGCAATAGAGCCATAGTACAGCAGCAAAACGACGGTGTAGTCATATATGTTAAAATTAATTACGGTTAGAAGTTACAAAAAATAATATTGATTGCGCAAATCGCCGTCAGCGATTTATATGCACCCCAGTATACCAAACATTACCGGTTTCTTGCAGTCAATATTAGAGAAATATTATAGGGATTTTAATGATATAATTGTCGGGGACCTCAATAATTATATAGGTATAAACTAAAAACGACAAACACGCAAACGACTACTTAAATATGTTGACTATTTAATAAGTATGTAAAAAACTTTCGAGAAGTCCGTGTACATATTTTCCAACTGCAAACGCCTATCAATATTAACGCTCACATATCCACGAATTTTTATGATTTTATATAAGATAACCAATGCCCTTGGTCCGGTAAAGGTAAAGATGAGCATATGCTACATTTTCGAAGAGTTTGCTTAGGTCTGTGCACATTAATATCCATTTATAGATGCAAATATCTTTTTTTATAGACCGGAATGTCATACGATTTCTCCCAAGAGAGGGAAAAATATACCGACAATAATAAGAAAAGAGGACGCCCTAGTTGGCAAGCACCAATCTTTATGACAATTTTCACTTCCAGTGACAGATCGTCACTTCCGGCTAGGTCACTTGCGGTGTAAATAAAAGTATTTGCATCCAGCCCTTTGGTATGTTCTATTATCAACGATTCTGTTATTTGATTGGTACTAAGGACTGACTTGGGATTATATAACACAGATCCTGAGTGATTTTCCTGCTTTAAAATGTCATTTGCCATTATAGAACGAATGCTGCTCTCTGGCTAGAAGCTCAAAGATGTAGAATAATATAGATGATAGGGTAAGATTTAGATACAGACGATAGAGAATTTGTGAACTTCGAACTTTCAAAACATAAACCATGACAGAGAATGAGCCGAGTGTACTGGCGAGTTTCACCCGCTTTAATTTCGGAGTTGTGGAATCAGTGTTGCCACTCGCGTGATTCCGAACTCGCGACTTTGGTTACGAGACTTATTCGACACCCGTTAAATTTGACGGTATGTAAAAATCTCCGGTTGTTATGAGATGATGTAGCCTGCTAAGTAGATCGCTAAGTAGAACGATAACGAAGAACAGACTTCTCTTCCTCAACCACTGTAATGCTTAGGTTACAGAAGTTTTTTCGAAGAACCGCAATAAAATAATGATCAAATTGTACAATGTCTTAAAAAATAGACAAACATATTATGCTGAAACTTTGTATTTCCACTGTTTTTTGTGATTTTTTACTAGATAATATAATATAATATAATACTGTTTTATAATTTATTTATTTTTTCTTATAATTTCTTATTTCATCATACATTTAAAAGCGGAGGTAGGGTAGAATGTAGGTAATGTAAAATTGGTATTTACCTAGTCTTTGGAAAAAGAATTGTAATATAAAAAATAGGATTCAGTAATGGCGTATCAGACGTATCATTAATGGTTATATTTTAGTCTTATGAAGTTTCAGTTGATTACAGAATGTCAAAAATACTCAAAAACACATCTTGAAATAATAAGTTTATTCAACATTCTATGACTACGACTACTTTATTCAACATTCTATGAATAATAAGTTTATTCAACATTCAACATTCTATCCACGATATAGATAGTCATATGAATCGAATCGTGCCAATATTTTGCAAAATAAACTTTATGTATATTTTCTTATTTGAGAGAAAATAGAAAAGCAGAGGACTCACCACATCTATAAGCTGGCTGAGCTTGAGCTTGATGCAGACCCTGAGGACGTCAGAAGTGTTGACCACGGGGCGCACGAGCTTATTGTAGTTGCTGAGCAGATCATCGTAGAGGCGCTTGGCGTCAGGATTGCCAGCGACGGCAGCGTGGATTGCCAGGGCGCCCAGCAACCAGGCGCGCCAAATCTCCAAGCACAAAACACCCATTCGTATATATTATTGTATTTAATAAAAATCACGGTGTCTTTTTAAGCATTATAAATGGACGGACGTTAATTGATTCGTTATAAAAGAGTGTAAACATTGTTGGTGCGTTGCGAGGGGTGCATAGCGAGAACAATCGGGTCAAGCTTAACTGGGTCTCGTAAGGCGAAGCATTTGGCAGGTCGCTAGCCTCGGGGATGCTGACTCCTATATATCTGTACCAGGCGAGCGTTATGTTACGTAACCCATGCTCTCTCTCTCGCCTGTCCACCGCGCTGCAGTCAAACCTAATTCACACCATTCCCTTCCACATTCTTGAATTTACGAAGCACATATTGGTCTCGTCGCGTCCATCCTCGAAATAATTAAAGTTAGAATCAGGTCGGGTTTTTATTTTTGTATTAACGTGGCGACTGTTCGAACTACCCGCGCGGTATTTACGACGAGCACCGCATGTGGGCGTGTTAGAGCGCTGGCGCACCACGACCGTACGTGCGCTCTCCGCGGCGGTCGGCACGCGACTGCGGCTGCCACTCCGCCCCCACCGCATCCCGCTCCGAGGGTAGGATACATTCTACCACCCTCAACATCCCGCTCCGACACTTCTCTCTCTTCTCGCTCCCTACCCTTCTGATCCGTGGCCCTGCAAAACGCACAAACTCACACATTCAAACAAAAAAAATAAAAACGCTCTAACGAATTAGTAGCGAAAGGGTAGCTCAATATATACCTTTTGAGAAAATTATCATCTTATGCACTTATAAATTGAATATTATATAAATTGGTCTGCATGTAGTAAATACAATATCAGCTCTAATGTATAACCTAAATTATAGCGGAATCAAACCATTACTATTTATTAAAGTTTACTATTTTAGAACAAATTTACTAAATTTAATGCAGACTCCGAATTTGTAATGCAGACTCACACTATTTAAAATGACGCCAAAATCAATAAAAATACTGTAATCACTTGGGTTGTCGACTACAACGGGCGAGCCCGTCACCTCAGAAAGTTTTAACGATTAGTCGTTTTATCTCCCTGGAGTGAACGTAGAAGACTTGGGACAAAACAGTCCACCATCTCTTTACGTCACAAGCCCGTAAGAGGCCAACGCCTTAACCGCGAGATAGCCAGGGATCTTACCTGGCGGGCCGACACTCGCGCCCTTACTTCTAATTGTGACCAGATTACTCCGGTCTCTCGATTGGTTCCGGGTTCGAGGTCGCTTGCGCGGTCCTCTCCCTTACGAAGCGGTGAAACGGTGTATACCGAATCTATCGCGGACCACAGCGTCCTTTGCCCGGCTGTTCACCCAGGATCGGATGGCCGATGGTCGTTTCAAGACCAGTCGCCGTAAGGTCCGCAACCACCCCCGCTCTAAAGGAAACAGTACTGCTTCCAGACTCCCCCGACTGTTAGTCGATTAGCTTAAGCCGCACGGTGCGCAGACCGTCCAGGAGCGCCAGAAGTTTGATTCCCAGGGGAAGCTGACCAAGGCCAGAGTCCTACCCAGGCTCGCACTTCATGCGTGGAGGGCGTCGGATGGGTGTTGACCCGTGAGTGTGACCAACCCTGAACAGAATGAGTCTTCGTGGCCAACTCAGCAAGGGCCCATTAACTCCCCAATACTGTAATATTAGGGAACAAAATAGTTTTCCTCAATTATAGAAATAGATATTAAAAAATCGAAAATACTTTTAACTGGGTATTCTTACTGTGTGGCCAAATCCAAAAACTTTCAGATATCTCCAGGTATACGTAGCAGTATGTTGAAAAAGGTACTCATTTGTCTTTTGTGAATAAATTAAGTCCATGGAGATGCGTATAGCTCATGCACATACCAGTTTTTTTCACGCACGCCAATTGGGTCAATAACTGACAATCAGCCGATGGGTAAGAAAGTGTAGTGAGCGTCAAGGATGGAAAGACTTTATAAATTGTATCCAACAGGCTTTCAAGAGCAACGCCATGAGCATCTCATGAATAAGGAAATGGTACAACCGCTGCAAAGTAGGCCGCATATCAGTTTTATAAGGCCTAAATGACAATAGATATAGATTTTAGCCATGCAAAATTGAATACTCCTTAGGACTTGCTCAGATACACATATTTCTTCCTACTTAGGAACTCGAGGACCGGTAGTTGTGCTGTAGGATATAGGTCGATCATCACCAGTGTGCCGACCGATGTGCCCCATAGTTCTCACCTGTGTTCGCAAATGGTGAATGCATATTGAATTTAAGTTTAATCGAATTAAGCATTTGGGCGTATAGGAATACATCCACACAGATCCACAGCAGGCTGGAAGTCTGTAAATGGTCTTAATCGTCTCCGAGGTGCTCAAAATAGATGTTTCGGTTTTCATCTCGAATAAAAGTTTTTGCGAGTTCACATTACTTTCCCTCCTGTTCCGTTGATGGGCCGGGAAAGTAATATTGTCATTGTTAAATTCACAGTTCGAGAGGGGAATTCAAAATTGTCCAAAGTGAGAATATCAAATATCATGTATTATGTTTAGATATTTTTTTAATATATAAACATTTAAAAAAAAATGGATTAGAGCGTCCTGCGTTTGTAGCGCCTCGCTGTCTGCCTGCTCCGTGTGAATAGATGTAACGCTTGGGCCATACAGATGCAGAGAGCTTTTGTTAAGTTTCCATTGTGCTCTTTCAGAATTATTTTCCTCTTTGGACCAATTATTATTATTATCGCCTTCCGTCGCTTAGCACACCGATTAATTACCCTCCGCCCACCTCTTAAACTTCGTCAGACTTTTAAACTTTTACCCACATATAATGGTATTTTAGTAATATGTGATAGGCCTTTGAGTGTGCTGTGCTATACCCAAATGGGTAGCTATTGGGCCCAGTGCATTGGGGTCATTATGATCCATGTGTTAGGGTCGGCCCAACTCACGGGTCAGCGCCCATCCAATAGCCCCAGTAATAATAATAATAATAATAATAAAACGCTTTATTCTTAGGAAAAGATGAACTTATTGCCTGCAGGCAATATTTTAGAGCTAACCTATGCTATTGTATTTATTTATTTATTTATTTTCAAAAACATAATTAACCTTACAGATGATTCCAAATCGTTAATTATTTTTCTAGGCTATTATTCTAGATTACAACTATTATTCTACTATAGACTATTATTATAATTCTTCTGTTAATAATATTATTATTACTCTACTCCATTACTATTACAATCATTATTATTCTAATATATAAATTATTATTCTAGACTATAGCAAACGAGACGGAGTCATCCGTTAGAGCGTAATATTAAACGATTATACTTACATATGTATATCTAATGTTTATTTAATCTTTCTTATTATATTAGTTACTCCTTTTAAACAATTTTAATACTACATACTACATATTTATCTAATTACATGATTGCTAAGAAATGCCATTACCGTACTTTGCAGTTGTGCTAAGTTCACCGTCCAAATATCCAATTCTGGCTCAGTCGAACATAGTGCATTTAGGGTACGAAGCGTCCGCGCTGTGAAGCAGTGTTGAACGATGTTAGTTCTAGCTCGCGGTAACGCGAACAATACGTGAGTCCTAGCACGGTAGTAATTAGCGGGTACAAATAGACCGATTCTTCTAAGGATGGACGGATTATCAACGAACCCCCTAAGCAGTTTATATATGTGGCAGATTGACAGCCAATCTCTTCTTGTATGAACATTATTTGCGAGTAGACTACATAACTTAACCTATATAAAGAGTATGACGAATATAATAAAAGAGGATAGAAAGAAATATATACTTAACTCTTCGTGGGCATAGGATTTTCCACACCAAAATAATCTAACACATATAAGTACGCTAAAGTTTAAAAAGGGGGGGAATGGAAGGGGAAAGGGAATTTATCTGGAAAATTTCAAATGCTCTCTGAGTCTGTTTTTAAAGTTGTTATGCTTTGGGCAGTTCTCACATTTTTCGGCTAAAGCATTCCAAAGACGGGCTCCATGCACGGTGAAAGATAATGAGAAGAAGTCACTGCTGTGACTAGGGATAGAGAGTAGCAGGTTGTCTTTTGATCTCAGAGGGCGTCCATGAGCCGATAGTGCAGTAAATCTGCCGGTAAGATAATTGGGAGCGACGCCATCCAAGATCTTGAAAAGCATATAGAAAACTCGCATGTCTCTTTTCTCCCGGGTCGACAGCGAGTGAAGCTTCTCTCTGTGTTCCGTGATGTGGTCAAATTTTCTGAGGCCATGGATATGCCGAATGCAAATATTTTGTAGACGCTCAACTTTGGTGGATAACTCCTCTGTGGAGTCCGGAAATGCGACATCTCCATAACCCAGTAGAAGTTCTAACCCGGGTAGAACTTTATGCCTGCGGGTCAGTTTCCAATAGAAATCGTTCTTCGGGCGCTCTTCTATTTTCAAGCTAATTTGAGTGGGCTACTAAAGTGCATGTGAAACTACTTGAAAATATTATTATAAATTCCAACTATTAATCTTAAGTGCCCGAGCCTCATTTGCGCATCGGTTGAAATATTCAATAAATACGATATTATTATTATGGTGATAATATAGATTAGAATTTTCATTTATAATGAGCATGTTCTTCGGTCTTCATTCAGTTTGATACATCAAACAAAAGCATGAAGAAGTTAATATTTTTTCTGGTCACAATATGGGCCTTTGAGGTGAGACATCATTTTAATTTATTTATTTTTTTTTTTATTTTATTTTATTTGGTTAACAAACAGCGTTTATACGTAACAAATACAAAATATAACAATAAAACTATGACAAATTATATGTTAACACTATCTATCGTTAATGTGTACAGTACACATCTCCGTTATTATACCTTATTTATATATACATTTTTTAGCAGTGATTTACTATTATAGAAAAAGAGAAAGAACAAAAAAAAATTAAAATTAAATTTTACATTGAGATTATAAACAATATTAAATATATAAAATCGAAGACTATCGCGGTTGTTTGACATTATAAATAGGATAGAAAACGAATTTACCGCGTGAAATTTGTAGCACCCGATGTTTCGGTGACGTTGCAGCCGCCGTTGTCCAGTTTAGACCTGGACAACGGCGGCTGCAACGTCACCGAAACGTCGGGTGCTACAAATTTCACGCGGTAAATTCGTTTTCTATCCTATTTATAATATTAAATATTTTGTACCAAAGACATATTTTAAAAAAAATACAAAACTGTAACATGTAAACCGTTCAAGCGATTTATAATTTTATATAAAATACGGTTTACAAAGGACTGCTAAGATTTTTTTATGGTTTCCTTAAAGTGACTTTTAACTGATAAAAAAATGACAATGTACCCGAACCTATCGTTATACGTTGTTATAGCTCTGTTTATTAGGGAATGTCTAATTAGAGTTATATCTCTTTATATAAAACAGGTTCGGATTCCGAGTAATTCGAGAAGATAGAGAAAGGATCATTTCGACCAGATACGCACTGTCAAAAATATTATTTATTACGTTGTAGAGAAACATTATATCGTAGGTTGTACGCCTATCTTCAAGACTATCGCGTTTAAAAAGAGCTAATTTTTTGTACGATTCAGCAGATTTATTTTCCCTAAAGCACAAGTGCCTTATGATTTTTTTTTAATACGCTCGATTCGATGTTTTAATCGTCTGTTAAAGCTTTCCATTATCAACAATCGTATCTAGGTTTTTGCAACTTTACTGGAGACACAAAAAAAATCTGATTAAAAAGTCATCAAAACAAACCGAAGTAAAGCTTGTGCAGACTTTTTTAGCATTTATACTAACCATTAAAAAAACCGTGGACAGAGATATGCCACTTATGCACATTATAAAACCAAGCCTAAATAGTGAATGTTCCACCGAAATCTCCGTTAAATTCTGACAGGTTAACATGTTTACATAGATTATTTTTTTATCCATTCACGATTCACCTAGGTCATAAATTGTATATGCTAAATATGAAAGTTGACTATGGCGGTTTCCCTTATCCATAATCATATAATTAGTCAACATTGAAAGTCATATATTTGTTAACAATTGTGGAAAGCAGAACACGCAGCGTGATCATGCAAGAGAATTTTTGCGGCTCGGGAGCATAGTGGTTAGGTCACCGTATCCTACATTGTTAACGTTCCGGGTTCGTTTCCCGACTGGGTCGCAATTTTCCGTTGGGATAAAATTAATGAAATTACATTTGAATTATGTCGATCGATTGCAGTAACAAGACGTACACTTATATAAAATGTTACATGTACTTAGACATACACACACTTCATAATAGGGTTAATAAATCCGTCTGTTGCGAACGTTCACTATAAAGTGTAATAACCATAACATTACAAACTTTAGCAAATATTGTACATATGGTAAGTACCTATTTTAACACATTCCGGGATTTTTAAAGAAATAAAAAAGAAACGTAACAAATTTTGTACCATGTACGATATATTGTAGATGGTAAATTTTGTGCCATTTTGTAACATAGATTTTCCGGTCGTTGAACTGACAACTGCTAAAATAATTGTGCAAACATGATTTAAATTGTAGTTACATAAAATAGCAATATTATGTAATTGTCTATTGAAGTGCAGCATGTGTACCTACGCAATGTGTTTACGTTGAATATTTTTTTTAATTTAATTTTAATTCTGGCACAACGTCGCTGTCTCACTGGTCCCCTGGTAGGAGAAATTGGCAGCGGCCAGCTGTTTATCACTGCACCATAGTGGCATTACAATAATTGTACGTTAAAGCAGTTAGTGTACCGCAAAGATTGATTTATTTTAATTATTTATTTATTTAACAAATCAACATTACAGTACACACCAATTCGTTGAGATGTAAAGTACCTACATAAATATAAAAGGCATGAAATATTCAAGCTGAAGCATTAAAAATAGTAAGAGTAACAGAATATATTAACCCTTCCTATGTGAGCTAACCATTTTTGGTTAGACGCTTTCCGCGCTGTGCTAACTGTAATATTTATTCATTATTATCTTAATTGTTTTACGAGATAATGTTGTAACGTCATAATATTTCAAATTTCAATGTGATCATTTTGCAGTTATTCTTTTTACGATCCGTATAGTAGTTTAAAAGTTATGCGCAAAACTATCCCGGGCAGAAATTTTACCCCGCCATAGGAGGGGAAAACAATCGATGTTATTCTAGCATCTTTATGCTAGAATAACATCCGGGTATATTCTAACTCAGTCACATACTCTATTTGCGAAGGCGAAGGCCAAAAGATGATATACAATATATAACTTTAAACTTACCAATTTACGAAAACAATACAATTAAACCGATGGAGTCTTCTTACGCGTGCCTTGCGACACATAAAATACGCTATGTTCAACAGCGTCAGACCTGGATATTTTTACTGCGAGCCCAGATCTCTTCAAGGTATGGGCATTGCACTACCTGAAAAGGTAGATACCTCGAAGAGATGTGGGCTCGCAGTAAAAAATCCAGGTCTGACGTTGTTAAACATAGTGCATTTATGTGTCGCAAGGCACGCGTAAGAAGACTCCATCGACTTAAGTTGGTTCGCGAGGACGGCTCCGCAAAAAGAGTATGTGAAAGATCTCGAATATAGTTATCCGGAACAAAGAGACAAACCTTCGCTAGCATGCTAGTATTATCAACTTTGCCCCGGACCAGCTTAAAAACGTAGGCCATGGTGAGCATTTCTCTACGCAATTTAAGGAAGTTATAGCCCACCATGCCTAGTAAAAAAATGTAGGGTATAAGAAGGGATAATAACCGTATTTCTTGAAATATACAAAGCGTAAAAAATATTTTTGATTATTTTCCAGCATGGTGATATAAAGATCCTCGTGTGGATTCCATATAACTGCATTCGTTTTCAATCTACTTCTCACAATTAAATTATACAATGTGTGCATAGCCCGGACACGGTGAAAATGATTTAGGTTCCGAATAACGAAACCTAGTAATTTAATAGAGGACTTAGATAAATCAGTGATATTCTCCTTGAACGTAAGCTGAGAATCAAAGAGAACTCCTAGATCCTTCACCTTCGCAACTCTAGTAAGCACATCACCAGCGATGGAGTAATCACACATCAGAGGTGTGGTCGATCTAGTGTATGTCATCACTGAACATTTAGATACATTGAACTAGATATTTTTATTCTGACACCAAGACCAAACGGCGTCAATATCGCGCTGGAAAAGCTCGCAGGCCTCAGCAGTTCCAGTGGACATGTACAACTAGAGTTGTCAACTACAACGGGCGAACCCGTCACCTCAGGAAATTTTAACGATTAGTCGTGCTATCTCCCTGGAGTGAGCGCAGAAGATTTGGACAAAACAGTTCACCATAAAGCTCCGCCACACGTAAGAGGACAACGCCTTAACCGCGAGATAAAGAGGAGTGTTACCCAGCGGGCTTACAATAACGCCTTTACTCCCAATTGCGACCAGATTACCCCAGTCTCTCGATTGATTAAGTGGAC
This sequence comes from Micropterix aruncella, assembly GCA_944548615.1. Lineage (NCBI taxonomy): Eukaryota > Metazoa > Arthropoda > Insecta > Lepidoptera > Micropterigidae > Micropterix > Micropterix aruncella. Next base: position 1,372,290 of record OX155955.1, read on the forward strand.
ATGTACAATTTAATATCGCAAGCGAACATTAAACATTGTGCAGACACGATTACTTTACTCAGATCGTTAACAAAGAGATTGAACAGCAGAGGCCCAAAGTTTGATCTCTGACTAACGCCAGAGCAGGTGTGGTACACATTAGAATCAAAAAGGCCAGGTTTCACATACTGCTGCCTATCTCTCAAGTAATTAGCAAATAAACGGACATTACTTGAGAATCCCTCAGCAGTGAGTAGATACGTGTAGATGCAGCGTGTATAATACTGACAGACTTGTAAAGTCGGCAACGACGTTTTACATGCCAGAAACGATCATACACTATTATTCCCTTTACACTATGGTGCATGGTGACACGTCTGGCCGGATCCGTGCCCTTGTTTAGCTATTATTTTAGTCATGAAAATCGTCATATAATCATCCGTCGGGCACATCTTTTCTGACAGCCACAGGTCAGGAACATTTATTTGACCCTCTAAGCCTCGCAACGGCGCATCGAATCCTCCTCCTCTGTTTCTTACCCGCCGCCTTGGAGAGTAGCAGCATCGTCCGTAGCATGTCGGACTTATTGCGCCCGACCTCTTCATCAGTTTTAACTTACGTTTTACCTATTTATTCCATCACAATTGGTTATTAAACTCATTTTATGATATAATAAAACAAATTCTAATTTTACCAATTTTTACTTTATTTTAATGTTTTAAGATGACTACGTTTGCGTCTTTCTATTTTAAAATTTTGATTACTCTTCGTTTTTATACTTTTACAGTTGCTACGCGTACTTTTTGCCATCAAATTTTACCTATTTCCTTAGCATACATTCTTATACAGGTCGGTGAATACTTTGGCTAGCTAATATTAATATAGATATTTTATATAGACCATTGTTAAACCTTTGCCTGCCAGGCACATTGGGCCCAAATTCAAGTGGCCCGGATATCCGCCTGGCGTAAAGAAGCTCGTCATTGTTTTTTCAAATTAGGTAATAAAAAGTTAAATCTTAAGAGTAGAATTAATCTTTTCTAGGATTAAGGATTGACAGTAAATTACAATAGAATGCGCACATCCAACAATTAGCTAGTAAGCTATGTAGATCTATATACTCTATTTAAAAAATCAGAAGTCTTTGTGGTTTCGCGGCAGCTAAATCAGTATAATTTGCGTATTTTACCTCATGAATGAGTTATGGACTACTATTTTGGGGAAATGCCGCAACCAGTAAAAGAATCTTTCTTTTGCAAAAGAACACTGCGCAGCATGTATCAGGTAACGACTAGGACCTCATGCAAAGATTATTTCAGTAAGGCAAGGGTAATGACTATGTATTCGGCGTTCATATACCAGTGTTTAATGTATGCTAGACAGCACCTCGCAGAAACTGCAATGAAGACATTAATGCAGACATTCACTCGCATCATACCCGCGGTAACTCCCTTTTATGCGTACCCCGAATACGACTGGCAAAAGTACAGAAAAGCTACTTGTACCTTAGCATTAAATTATATAATCTACCCCCTACAAAATGTAAACAGCTGTAGGACATAAATATAAAAAAAACATCAAGGAGATGCTGATAGGCCACCCTTTCTATAATCTGGCCAAATTTGATGGCCATGATTTTTTAAATATTGTGCCCATTTAAATTACTTAAAAAAGTAGAGCCTTTCTGTCTGATTATTTTATATGGTCTTATATCTGTACTTTTAGTGTAAAATGCATAAAGTAACTTTAATTCGTATATACGTCGCTTTAATTTGTAATACGTATCTTTTCGAATTACTAAATACTTCAAATATTACGCTTCTATTTTGATTTTGATTATTTACATTTATAGTTTGACAATCTAGTAGTTAATTCTTGACTGCCTATGTATGTTCAGTAAAGAGTAGTAACGAGACTTACTACCTAACCCAATTATTTTGACACGTCCAAGAGCGGTTTTTAGCCGTCAATTGGACACGATGAAAATGTAAAGGTAAAAAAAAGTATCGAATAAAAAACTTTTTTCCTTGCAAGACTTAATATGCAGTTTTTGCTGTTTATGGAAATTCTTTGTTGCGGACAAAATGCGTTTTGCGATCGCTCCACAGTTGACCATGCGGTGGATAGATGATATTTTTCATGATTTGGTTTCTTTTCAGGCGGCGTACTGCGCAGGTGGATCTACGGTATCCACGGATGCTGAAAATCATGTAGCAGCGACCACTGACATGGTCAAATATCAATTGAAGACTGACATAGAACTGTCATTAACGTCAGTTACTCAGCTCGTGGTTGATGTTTTAAATTTAGTTGGTAAATTGCTTTTGGCCATCGAGCACTGGTTGGAAAAGGTGTCCGTGCTGGAGAAACTGTTGGGACCGGTTGCTAGAGTGCTCAAAGGTCTGAACCCGCTAAAGGAGATCCTCGCCGGGGTGAAGACGCAGCTGGATAACCTCATAACCATGTTGGGATTCGTTCTCAGCGGCATCATCAACAGTGTCGGCTGGCTGCTAGACAATCTGGTGTTGAACGTCGGCAAGTTGCTACGCGGCATAGCCTACATTATTCTTCACCTAAACCCGGACAGGAAGCATTGCGAAAACGGCGTAGAATCTGATATTTCTAAAAGTGTTGATAACCTGCGATCGACGCTAATCGAATGCGTCAACACATTAACGACTTCACTGAACCTCTCCCTTACCAAATTACTAGAGAATCTGAGGACGCTGATCAATGATCTATCAAATGCATTTGAGATTCTTGATAAATGCAGCAAATGGACAATTGCTGCTCCATGGTCTCTTCTGCATTGTCTTGCAAGTGTAAGTTTATACATATAATGACTACTTTCCAAAGTAGTCTGCCTGTGTATTTTTGTGGTGTGTTTCTATATTTCGGGAGCTAATGGACCCTGTTGCAGTTTGGCCACGAAGACCCATATGTTCAGGGTCGGTCATACTCACGGGTCAACACACATCCGGCGGCCTCCATGTAGAAGTACGGGTCAGGGTAGGACACTGAACTTCGGGTCAGTTTCCCCTAGGAGTCAACCTTCGGGCGTTCTTGGACGGTTTGCGCACCGTTCGGCGTCAGCCAGTCTATTGCGCATTCTGACCGACAACCGGGAGAGTCTGGAAACAGTACTGTCTCCTATAGAGCGGGGATAGTTGTTTATCTTACGGCAACTGCTCTTGAAACGACCAATCGGCTACCCGATACCAAATGAACAGCCGGGCAAAGGATGCCGTGGTCTACGATAGATTCGGTAGACATCGTTTCACCGTTACGTAAGGGAAAGGGCAGCGCAAGCGACCTCTAACCCGTAACCAGTCGTGAGACCGGAGTAATTGGTTGCAACTGGTAGTAAGAGCGCGAGTGTCGGCCCGCTTGATGATTAACCTAGTTATCTCGCGGTAAGGCGTTGGTATCCTAGAGGCGTGTGGCGTAACTAGACGGTGGAGTTTTCCTCCAAGTCTTCTGCGCTCACCTAACGGAAGACAGAACGATCAATAACGCTAAAACTTTCTGAGGTGATGGGTTCGCCCGTTGTAGTCGACAGCTCTAGTTGGGTATGTATGTGTGTGTGTGTGTGTGTGTGTGTGTGTGTGTCTGTGTGTGTATGCGTGTGTTTGTTTATTCCTCTACGATAGCGCTCCAACGCTTAATCCGCTTGAGCTGAAATTTGGTATGCAGGCATCATTCGGTCATGGCAAGAGTTGAAAAGATTGAAATTTAATACATAGATGCTTTGTTGGTCCGACATCAATTTTGGTTTGATTATCTCGTATACAAGCTGCACTAAAAATATTTACATTGACCCTTACAAATGAATGGGCGAATCAATTATTTAATTTTACGACGTAGCGCGTCTGCGATTATTTTTTTTTAATAAGCGACGACTTACGTTCGGAATTTAAATCTTCATTGCGTTGTGTCGCTCGTTCGAAATTCGAATTTTCGACGGAGAATTTTGCGGCGACGCGCGTTTGCAAATCGATTTTTACATTGAATGATATGACGTTCTTGGCTACTTGCCGGGAAAGTCTTAAGTTGACAACCATTTTTTTTTCTTCATTTTATCACGAAAACCGGTACGGTAAAACAAGGGTAGTTTGTAGAATAAAGTGAAAATACCTTTCAGTCTAACAATGTAAAAAAAACAGTTTAACAGTGAACGACAACGTTTTTATTAAAACTTTCATTTTTACGAGTATCTTTGAAGATAATTCCTTTGAACCTCGACAAACTTTTCATATTGTTTTGTTAATACTTCGATCCCATGGAATTATGAGTTTCAACATTTGCCACCAACCTTCCTATATCCGCGGGTTGGTCCGTGAGACTGACAGAACACTTTTTTGTTTTATTTTGTATATTGGTAGTTTGTACTTTCTGTTAGCTGCATGATTAGTTGCTACTTTTATTCAGTGCGCAAATATGGCACGAGTCGCCATATTTGACGCCAATTGGTCTTTGGGATCGACGCGGTGCAACTTTGTGCAACTTTTCGTGTTAGGAACAACTTTCAATATTCTTATAGTATTTCTTTGGTTTTTCTATTGTTTGTAAAGTATGTTTTTTTGTATTATTTGCATAGTATGTTGTATTATTTATCAGGTTATAATTTACAGCAAGATGAATGAAAACTACGGCATAAAAGGACGGCTGAAAAGTCTACGTCATGACTAATGCCAAAATGTTCAATACCCAAAATATGGAGGTTTACGTTGGGAAACAGCCTGCAGGCGCCTATAAACTTCAAATATTACTAATGGCATTTATTTACCATGAAGTATAATACTAACTGTAGGTATCTGTACCCTTACGGCGACTGCTCCCTTACGGCGACTGCTCTTGAAACGACCATCGGCTATCCGATCCTGGGTGAACAGCCGAGCAAAGCACGCTGTGGTCCGCGATAGATTCGGTAAACACCGTTTCACCGCTTCGTAAGGGAGAGGACCGCGCAAGCGACTTCGAACTCGTAACCAATCGAGATACTGGAGTAATCTGGTCACAATTGGAAGTAAGGGTGTGAGTGTAAGCCCGCCGGGTAACACTCCTGGCTATCTCGCGGTTAAGGCGTTGGCCTCTTACTTACGGGCTAGTGGCGTAGCTAAATGGTTGACTGTTTTGTCCTCAAGTCTTCTGCGCTCACTCCAGGGAGATCTTCCTGAGGTGACAAGCTCGCCCGCTGTAGTCAACAACCCTAGTTGTCCCTATATTCCCTTGGTGGATTGAAATTGTGGGCGCAGTGCAACAACTTGTGCTCAGAAACAGAAGGTTGAAGATTTAGCAGATAGCTGAGGAAGTAGGCTGTAGCAAAAAATGGATCAGTAACATCCTGCATGGAGTTTTAGAGATGGTCAAGGTCTCAGCGCGGTACGTTCCCAAAATGTCAACGCCGTTTGATAAGGCACGTCGTATTGGAAATTCGAAGGATTTTTTGGAAATATTGGATGAAGAAAGGGAAGACATTTTTAACGCATGCTCACTGTTGATGAAACATACATTTATCAGTATGACATAAAAGTACAAGGGAAAGCATGGAGTAGGTAGTAAAGAGGAAGAAACCTCTGTTCAAACAGCAAAGTTGTCTCTGAAGCTAATGTCGACCAGCATAATCTGAGATTTTGGCGGAATATTTGTAACGGATTTTCTTCGGAAAGAAACAATGAATACAGATTATTATGCATAATTGGTTGCGCATGTGAGTTTAAAACTCAAGGAGATACGGATGGCCAAACTGAGTCGTAAGACCGTATAACATTTATAGCCTAAACATTTTTAATTATATGATCTATTTAGATTTAACGATGTATTGTTTTGGCGCTTTCACATGTTTACTTTTCATTCCGTTGTTATTGTCTCAAGTCTTACAACAGTCCCGAGTAACCCATTCTACGCTGTTTTTCATCAGTTGTTTAACAGTTGTTTTTCGTCAGTTTCTTAACAGCGCCATTGTGGACACTATCAAGAATCTACCAATTCTACTGGGTGAGCTGGTACCTGACACTCTTCTTATGGTAGAAAGAGTGACAGAAAACACTGTCACCTGCGTCGAATCTGTCATCATCGTCTTACTCTCGGAGCTTACAAGCATTAAGGACATTCTCGCCGATTGCGCTGATCAAAAAACTACTTTATTATTAGGTACCTATTAAATAATCAAATAATATGGCAAATTTTAATTTTATTCCTTATACATTTATTGGTATTTTTAATGTATGTAATAATAATATTTTTATATATAATTAAATTTCATTAAACATCATATCTGAGTAATAGTACCATTTATCTTAACTTTAAGTACAAGAAATACTGGCTTCCAAATTTAAGATTAAAATTTCCTTATATTTTTCATATTAACAAAGCGGAAAATTCGTAATAATTGGTCGATTTCTAAATAACATTTTTACAAGTAGATGATACTATATTATTTATTGTTACCTTTTTTTTAAAAAAAATGACAGATTATGTATAAGTAGTTTATTTCTTGCTTTAAATAATAGTTTATCGACACTTTAATTCAAGTAGATAGGCACATGGTATTTTAATTAGCAGAATATGGAACATTGATTACAAGGCCCATTTAAGATATCGATTTATGAGTACCTACACTTAAATTTACTTCAGATTGAGTTTCATTTACGATTTTTAAATTTAGAAAACTTGAAATACTGCCATCTATCAGTACGCATTCGAATAACAAGTAAAATCTAATGGGTGTAGCCGCTCGTCAAAAGTACAACAGCTAGAGGGCAAGCTTCTCTTCATTTTGAATTTGGTAGTTCACCTTTCCTTCGAAGTCCTCTATCTATACCACGATATGCAGGTATACTAAAAATATTTAGAGACAATGATAATTTAATATTTATTCAACAAAACATACAAACTAAACTTAAAATTAAAATACAGTTGGATATATCATATAAATAAAAGTTTGACACAAATAATATAAATATGAATGACACAAACATTAAAAAAACAAAGAATTCAATAACCTAAGATAGTACAACAAATAATGAATAAAAATAATACTAATAATAACCAAAATCAGACAAAATAAAAAAATGCCTAATAATCACGTGTTGGGCATCCGATAATGTACCGCATAGTTGGGTATACATTTATCGGTCGAAAACCGTCTCAGTAAGCTTAGGAAAGGTTGATAACAATGCAATCGGCCTGTAATTATCAACCTGCGCCTTATCGGCACTTTTTGGTACTGGAGTTACTCTAGATATCTTCCACTTATAGGGGGGTATGTTGCAGATTCCCACGATCTGCTAAATATATGCACGAGGGGTTGTATAAAAGACTCATAACATGCAATTATAACATAAGGAGGAACTCCATCGGATCCAATAGTGCGGACTGATTTCAGCTTGCGTATTGCAAACGGAATGTCATCTTCAGCGAACTGTTGGTGGGGTACCCCAGCGAACTGTTGGTGGGCTCTATAATGAGGCTACATATTCGGGTGATGCAGCCGCTGATAGACAGTAGCAAGGGATAGAGAGTCGCAAGTTATGCTCAGGTCTCATAGGTCACCCATTATGCCTAGTTATAAATACATAATATATCGTAATTACGTATGTGTATCGATTAAACTTCAGATTATTTACTTAGACAAGCACTTACAGAATACAGAATATTAATATGCATCACCTTCACAATTGTGTAGGAATGTAATAATTTATTTAATAGATCGCAAAAAAATACATCGTTAGTATTTAAATTGAACATAGTTTGTGTCGCTCCCAACTAGGCAGAGCCTGTTCTAAGGAGAACGCCAGTAACAAAACCAAATGATTATACAAAATAATAACTTAACTAACTGGTTAAAAATTAAAATTGCAATAGACCATTTTAAATGCACCACTTTCAATAAGTAATAATTAAATAATTACCAAGTATATAAAATTAATAATAAATTTGTTACTTAATTCAACAAAGAACAATATACAGTAAATGAACCCCAAACTATTCAAATTAACACAAAAGACTGTAACAATGCAAAAACAGTTACATTAAATTACATTGGTAATTACGATGTTGTTTACAAAGTATTTTAAAACGTCGCTATGCGCATATATGTTGATTTTTAGCAGGTTAACCTATATAAATCTCTTAAAAAGGTCAATATTTTAATCACGTACAGGTTAACACGCAATTTATTAAAAAAGTTTAAGCCCGATGTAGAGACGAGTCGCCTGGAACTTAGCCTTGCGCAGTGTGATTGGCTGGGATAGTGGGTTTTATTCCTGCTGCCATGCAAATGTACTTCCTCGTGGGAAATCGCCGAGCTCTTATTGAAATAGAATTTGCAAAGAGCTTCTGTAGCAAAAAAGTGCATATACGTACGGTCAATATACTTAGTTTTCGGAAGTGTTCTCGACGTGACTGCCGTGGACCAATACCCACTATCGCACGCATGGGTCTTTTCTGTGAAGTGTGAATACACCTTTGATTTACGGTGCAGTCACCCATATATGAATACTATAGCACATATGTGATTAATCCAGAGCGTAATAGGCTGATATCAGCTGAGATCTTTCAATGCAACTCTTGATGCGTAATATAGCATAGCAGGCTGACCACAGTTTGTACCTAACATGCTGTCTGTGAAATTTTCAGGACATATTTTCATCTAGGTGTAGTCCATTGAATTTAACTAATTCCGCAGCTTAAACCAAGGTTTAAGTAATACAAGTATTTAATTTTTAGACATGATATCTTGCTGTTATAATTTAAATACCGTTTGAGACATATTTGGAGACATCATGTTCGCATTGAACTATCACCAAGTTTACTAAGAGATCTTTAACGACATAGAATTCGCGGATTACAACACCCAAACTAACTTTTTTGAATATCAATCTCTGAAGACAAGACGTACTCTTATAGATCTTCTCCTCATTAATTCACTCTTTACCCATAAGCTCGACTGCCCTGATCTGCTTAGTTGTTTCCTGCTGAACGCTCCGTCGACCCACAGAACTCGTCGTTATGATGTGTTCCGCCCGTCGCATTGTTCAACCAATAACGCACTTTTCTCGCCGGTGCCCCATATGATGCCTTTATACATGCAAATTGTAAATTGCTTTGATGGTATGCTCCTAAGTAAATCACAATTCTAGCAACTCGCATCTGAAAAAAATACAGATTAAAAATGAAACTGAAATTAAAATAATTAAGATGTTAGAAATGTATTACAATGTAGGTAAATAATAATAATAAGTTGAAAACATTTTTATGTTTATATCACATAACTACATGAAATATTATTTCTAGTAAGTAAGACTGATGTAAATCTGTTGTTTTTTTTATTTTCAAATAAAGAGGCAAGAAAAAGAGACATATTATTGAATACTTATAGAAAAATACTTAGTATATTTTATTTTTTAACATACTTATAAGGAATTTGTAAAACATGCCCAATCAATAGTAAAACCTATTAGCTACGATCAAGCATTTATTATGACTGATGCTATAATTATAACATTCAGATAAGAACGTAAATGACTTTTGGCTTATAGGTATTTAATGACCCTTGGCTGACAGGTATAGGTATATAGGCTGATTACACAATATAAATAATATAGAGATATTAAAATGCCATCTAATTAGTCAATTTGAATATCAGAGCCGTTTACCAAATTAAAAGCATTGTCAACTTAATGTAAATATGTAATACATCTATCTCTGAACAATAACGGTTCATATTTTCTTTCGCCGACGATACTGTCGTACTTGTTGAGCCTGACTCTTGGAAGGAAGCAATAGGAAAAGCTCAAAATAGCCTGAATAGTGCCAAAAGATGGCTGGATCACCGCATTCTGACATTAAACGCGGCAAAAACCAAATACGTAGCTTTCGGAATTCGTTCTTCTAAATTTCCCAATGATCAAACCCTAAAAATGCACACTTATATATGCAAAAAAAAGATCTAAATGCAAATGTTGTACCATCGAAAAAGTGGATTATGTCAAGTATTTAGGCATAATAATTGACTGTAACCTTAGCTGGGAGCTTTAAATAGAATCCCTCACGAAGAGGACTAGAAAATTAGTTTACGCTGATGGGCTTGACATGCTTAAGAGCAGAGAAGGTTTAACCACTTAAGTTTTTCTGTAAGGATCGAAGCGAATGGTAATCTGATGGGGCCAGGTCTGGCGAATATGGTGGACGTGGTCATAAATTCCATCTAAAGGGCATCCATTTTGGCGAGTGATTAAATGTGTATGTGGTATAGCGATGTATGTTGTCTAGCGTAAAAGTCCTTTGAGCCGGTTTATGCTTGCTCCATGATCTTTTTCGAACGACATTCTTGTACACAATTCATTTTTCGTCGCCTGGTATCATACGGTTCAAAAATTGATCATTTTCTTCACGTTTGAACAGAGAATCGCAGATGTCAATGTGGTAATTGAGATGAATTTCTTCGAGCTCGTGTGATACCCAAATTTCGAGCCTACTGACGTATCCGAGCTGTTGTAAACGGATTACAATGCTTGATTTCAATATGTTAGGGCTCTCCGCAATTTCTCATGTCATTAAACGTTGATTAATTTCAGTCGATACCGTCATTTTTACAAGCTTTTATTTACCTTGCAATGTATGTTAGTTAGTATGATATGTATGTTTCTTTAGGTCAAATCTTGCAAGCTGAATTAGAACCATTTACTCTTATCCTATAAAGTTGAAATTTTACATGTTGATTCAGTTCCGATGACAATGAATTTTTATCGTGAGCATGATCTGAATCTACACCCGGGGTCGCCTCCCGACGAGGATACTCTTCTACGGTCAACAGCACAGATATACAATTTTGTATACGCATTTAATAATGATAGCCCGGTCTAAGTTTCGCCGCGACAGGGCTGCTACATCCAGGGTTGGCTTTCAACGAGGGAACCCCTCAACGGTCAACAGAACACACGAAATTTCGTAATTGCATTCAATTATGATAGCCCGGTCTAAGTTTCGCCGCGCCAGGGCTGCTTCACTCACCCAAGTATATGGTATACTGTGATCCAGGGTTGGCTTCCAACGAGGGGTTTCCTCAACGGTCAACAGCGCAGAAACGAAATTTTGCATACGCGTTCGATTATGATAGCCCGTTCTAAGTTTTACCGCAACAGGGCTGCTGCACCCAGGGTTGGCTTCCATCGAGGGGACTCCTCAACGATCGACAGCAAAACACGTAATTCTGTAAAGCATTCAATTATAATAGCCCTTTCTAAGTTCCACTATGACACGGCTGCTGTACCCGGGGTTGGCTCGAGACAGAGCATTTTAATAAAAGCTTGTTTTTTATACAATTGTGTTTTTACTATTAAATTATTCCATCGTCAACTGAGGTTGGCCTACCTGAGTGTGACATACCTCTCACATCACCCTCTTTTAAATTACGCTATTAGTACTTGGGGTAATTGTTATGCGTGCCACAGAGAACCTCTATTCAAACTGCAAAAAAGAGCAATACGCATTATAGCAAATTTGAAATGGGACGAATCCTGCAGAAGTCATTTTAAACGACTGAAAATTCTAACGTTCATTTCATTGTACCTTTTAAAAGTACTAACGGATTTCCACAAGAAAAAAAACCTTGAAAAAACTGATATTCATGACATAAACACCGGAAACAAATCAAAGTACATGTTACCTAGTGCAAAGTTAAAAATAGCGAAACAAGTCAAGGAATACTCCGGTCCCTATTTTTTTAATATGTTACCTCCATATATTAAAGACATTAAAAATAACAATATATTTAAAAAGTCCTTAAAAAGTTTCTTTTTAAAAATATTTTTTACACCTATGAAGAATACGTACAATTCACCACGAACGTCTAACGAAAGTATTGTGTACAATCGAAAATTAAATATGTCTTAATAACTATTTATAAGTTTTGAAGGCAATAAACTAAACTTGAAACTTGAAACTTGAAACATACTATGTAACGATTTTAAATTAAATGATTATAAATTGTAATTCCATTTTTAAATTTTATATTTATAAATTTTATTTTGTTTTAAGTGAATGCCACTAAATGTTATTATTATTGTGATTTGATATTTTTAAATGATATTTTAATTTAAATTTTAATCGTTAAATTATACTAATTATATTTCTTATTCTTTTGATTTAAGTTATTTCTCATGCTTTTAATTATTATACCTGTTATTTCTTATTTTTTTTGGTTTTTAAATTTATTTTTATATAATATTTTTTTCTTCAATTTTATTTGGTCACATAATGGGATTTAATGTAAGTACATATAAATAATATTTTGACTTAATCGATTTGTTATTGTCTTCTTTTGGTTTAAATTTTCTGTAAGTTCTTTAAATTTGTAATTGCACAACTTGGTTTTAATTTAATTCGTATATTTTAGTATATATGTATGTTTCTACAATCTGTAAAGATTTTTGAAAATAAACTGAACTGAACTGAACATCAAAATTACCAGTCCTAAATTTAGCAAATCAATTTTCACACTGTCGTAGTTTCAAGACATCTTCTCCATACAAAGTTTTATAAGTTTTATGACCTTGCGTTGCGTTTTTTCGTTTTCGGAAGTAATACAATAAAATGTGACGAAAATTATATTTTTCATTTTCCATTTTGAAATAAACGGCGTATAAACACTCGATTTTAAAAATCGTGCACTTTATTTTTTTCAAATACGATTCAATTTTCAGCTGTCGGATGGCATTGAATTTGCAGATTAAAATGAACTTAGCTACAATTTAAGACAGTTGTGCCAATCTAATAGAAGAAAAAAAAACGCAATGTGTATTTGGTCAACCAAGACATACCACAACTACAAAAATACAATACAACTTTAAACGAAATATATTATATATTTAGAGCACTAGTAGATATTTTTGAGACAAGTAATTAGTGCTCTTTGTTAAAATGCTCAGATTATTTAGATATTATTAAATGTAAATATATCTGTAAATGTAGAAATGTTTAATTAGGTAACTGGTTTATTATATTTCCTCTGGCAGAATTGAACAGGTGTCGGCCTTGAATATGAATACGTTACCATATTGTTTTCCTGTATAAAAAATGTCGTATAGATTATTTTAACAATATGCCTGGCGGAATATGCCTAAATATACATACATACGGAGTGTTCAAGACAGCTCGACCTCCTTTTCAAAAGGTTACTCTGTATGCCAAAGAGTAACTGGATGTTTTTATGCAACTGCTGTTGCGCTTCTGCTACTGTTTTTAAAGACTTTAAAATGCTATTTATAAAATATGTATATGAACAATGACGTCGTATGAGCATATATGGTGCAGTACTATTTATAAAATGTCGTAAAATAGACTTAAGAAAACAAACGCCCTTTGTGTGTTGTGTTTTGTTATGTGGCATTAAACGTTTTTTTTATAATAAACTTTCGAAAATTCAAATGTTTATTTCTAGGTAAGAAATGGCCAAATCGAAAAGGCTGTAAGTAGAACACTTTCAATTCGGTTGTGTATGTAGAATAAGTTCCTGCACATAAAATCACCTAACATATTATTATGTACACTTAATATCTATATATTAATTTAAAAAGTGTTTTTTCCTGTAACGGCCATATTGCGAGAACTGCTAGGTGTAAAGATTTGGTTAATGTGTCTAAAAAAATCTCTCGGTCTGTAGATGTGTAATAAAAAAATAAAATTAAAACAAGGAAATAAAATAGAAAAATACAAATTTATAGCGCCATCTACTGGATCTCCGCGCGGTCGCACAAAACGGTCGCGCGGATGGCACTTTATTTTTTAAATTTTAATAACTTATGTATATATTTTTCTTTGTTGATGACATATCTACAGACCGAGAGATTTATTAGACACCTCAGCCAAATTTTTATACCCCGCCATCTGCTGGATTACAGCGTGACCTTGTTGTACTGTAAACGGGTGACCCTCTAACGGACGATTGATAAACTGCATTGACATTATGTCAAAATTGTATAAATTTGGGCAATATTCAAAACTATATTGGAGCTTTTGGTAGAGGCTTCAAAACTTGTGGCGATACTATCAGAGAACTCCTTGATTCAAGGTTATCAAAAAAATGGTTGACATTATGTGGGTTAAAGCTGGTGGCTCTAGCCAAACTTGTGGCTTCAGGTGTTCCAATGGACAGAGAAGAGTGTCTTTACAAAAATGACGTAAACCAATCGCAGCCAGCTAGTTTGTTCGATTCCCAAGACTTTGGAACTTTCAATTTATTGGAAATAGCAAGTTCGAACGCTATTTTCCGAATATCCTTGGGAGACAAACCGAAATAAATACTTGAAGCCAGAAGTATATATATATCCAATTCTTCTTCCTGTTCAGCAGTAAAAATCTGTAGATTCCTTTGGTAGCCTATTTTTGTAAATGGTGTTGATACGGCCGTATTGCTTATCTCTTCGGTAGTAAATTTGTTACACTACCTTGTTGAAGTGCGATAATTATTTCCGAAATCCTTTGCAACACACCTTATGGATTTACCATGGTTTTTCACTTCTCTTGCAGCACGCAACATCAATGCTGGTGAAACAAGCCCTGGAGTTGATTTTCTCATGTGATGTCGTGGCATTTTTATGACTAGCTCTGAAACAAATATTCATGTAGAAAAATCCCAAAGAGCCAACTAAAAAGGCAGCATACGTGCATGTGACAACCATCCCCCGTCAATCTGAGACAACCTGCCCCAAACCTAGTTTTAAGAAAAAACCTCCCAAAATAAATTTAAATCAATGTTTATTTAAGAAACCATATATGGCGATATTATGTAATACATATTTAACATCATAAATAAACAGTAAGGTATATTACTATGCAAAATTTAAGAATAATTACGAGACTGGACACAGATGCACAAAAAAATACTTTCGCTGTTCGAAAAAAACGAACGCACGTTACGGCATGCCAGAGCGGACTGAACTGAAGTAGGGGGGAAGGTGTTGCTCTCGCGCTCCTTCGACACCGATTAATGAGCTTATTAGTTCGTTCAGTTTTCTATTATGACCGCTGTGACAACCAACCCGTGAGACAACCATACCCGGTCTCCCCTACCGTATGCCCGAGAGTCACCGAAACGTCGGGTGCTACAAATTTCACGCGGTAAATTCGTTTTCTATCCTATTTATAATTTCAATCAACCGCGATAGTCTTCGATTTTATATTAAAAGCAATTGTTCAGTTAGATTACCATTTAATTTAAATTTTAAGTACAAGAAATATTCACTTTCAATTTAAGGTTAAAATTTACTTTTATTTGTATTTACATATTAAAGTAGAAAATTTGTAGTAATTTGATGATTTTTATTTTTTTATTTTTATTAAATGTAGATATTATTATATTGTTTATTGTAACAAAAAAAAACATTTTCAAAACCTCCAATTTTGCATCACAAGTCGTAGTTTATTTAATGGATAGGTATAAAGAGAGGCACACTGATTTTCACTGGCAGAATAAAGAGTATTTATCACAATACCCTTTTGTGATTTTAAGTTATAAATCACCTACACGTAAATTTACTTAAGTCTGTGTTTGAATAATAATAAAAAATTTGAAATTAAATAATTTTTAAATACTGCAATCTATCGGAACGCAATCGAATAGTAAAAACTTACTCTAAGTAGTAAAATTTAAGGTGTAGCAGGTAGTATGAAGTTCAACCGCTAGATGGCAAGATTGACCATTTTGAATTTAATAGTGCACCTTGTCTCCGAAAACTTCTATACCACGAAATGTAGGTAAACTAAAAGAATTAACAGACAAAATAATAATTTAATATATATTTACCAAAGCTAAATAATTTTCAAAATCGTTAAATATTTTATAGACAAAGTTTGTTATCAAGATATCCAATATTTATACAGAATGCACATCGAACTGAACGCAAAAAATGCTGAATATTTCGTTTTTGACCACCCAGCCTTATTTCTAGTATAAAATATATAGTGAAAGGTCATATAGACCCAATATAGGGTATATATAGGATATATTTTGGTATAATATATAGGATAATAGTAATAAAAATAAAAAGCTTTATTGGTTAAAACAAGGGGCCGATACAGGCGATACATGCCTAGAGGCAATATTCTGTACTTACATAATATAAAGTTTACGCAATAGAAACTAACCTACATACACTATAGAATTAGACGGCGCAAAAAACTATATTTTAAGAGTTGTGGCACATAACGTGACACCCAAAAATAAACGATACAAGGACATATAAGTAGCGCTCGTTGGAAAAAAACGGTAAATTAAAGTAATGAAATGAAATCACTGCTGTCATCATGGATAGAAGTAGCAAGTTATTCTCACGATATGTTTAAATTCCGATATGTTTAAAATTACCTTTTTAAACATATCGGAGATATCTTGATCGCATTGAACCAATCAACAAGTTCACCAAGAGATGTATGTTTGTATACTTATAGAAAATTACCTAGTATTTATATTATTTTAAAATATCATAAGGAACATACCTAATAAATACAAAATAATACGTACGATCAGTCATCAATTGCGACTGATGATAATTAAACATTCTGATAAATAAAATAACTGAACGTTTGCTAATGTATACTCATATAATGTCTGTTAGTATAGGTATATAGGGTGACTACATAACAGAAATAATATATATATATCGATTAGAATGCCATTAGAATGCGCGTAATAACAATGTATTGAAACCTGTATACTGGAATGAAAACTGACACATTTATGTAAATAATAATAAAATAATAAGAGCTATGATTTAAAATTTCGTTTCTTATAATATTAGAATAATATTTTGAGATAGGATACCGTAACAACTCATTCAGGACGCTATATATTGGACTACTGGACATAAGAGAAAATTAATCAATGTTTGGAAGTATGAGTCCCATCTACTCGTTGAGTTTTACAGTAATATCCTACCTGCCAAATCGTAGTATAATAAATGGTTGTATATAGACAGGAATACCAAACAAGTAAATATATTAGAAGGAATAAAAAACACGACTGCCGTTACATAGGTGAACATATTACATAGAGTGAACATTAGCCGTTACATATTTATATATTTTTGTTTAGGAAATATTTGTGTTTTATGTATTTATCCCTATATATATATATATATATATATTTCCAACATATATATTTTCAGAATTTACTAAGTTGGACCTTTCATTTACCATACACTAAACACGATACATTTATGTTAATTTATTGACATTTAGACAACTATGTAGGTACTTGACGTTTTGACAGTTAACGTACCATATCACACTCAGGATGACATAAAGGTTCTAAGAGTACTACATACTTCTAAATGAAACGGAAAATGTACATAGATGAACCCGGAATACATCACACTCTTTTTTGATGGGCAGTCATGTAAACAAAATAAGTCACGGCGTGTTTAGATCATCACCTACTGGGCTACTGATCATATGAAAAGATCAATCGATGAGTATGAGTATGAATAAATCTATGAGTTTCATAGTAAAATCCTAAGTGCGAAAGCATAGTATGGCATTGAGCCAACTAATGCACGACCCTATACAATGCACCTACTAATGTGCTGTGAGCTTTATAATACCCATTTAAATGGTACTGATATGTTTAATAATTCCATAATCACTTATAAATACTCCGTAAATCAAACCCTAACCCGGATTAATTAATTTATTTATTTAAGAATTATTACTATAAAACATTGATTTGCTTACAAAAATAACTGGAACCCAATGCCAAAACCTTAACCTTTTGCTTATTTGATTCTGTCACCCAACTGGGACTAGCCCGTTCTAGGGTGGACAGGACTCTAATATTATAATCAATTATATACAAGTTTCAGTAATAAGCTAATAACACTAAATTGCCCTAAATTGTTGTCTTCAAAAAAAAACATAATAATAATAAATAAAATGAAATTACATATCGGCAATAAATATAATATAAAATTCAATTAAATAATATTAATTAGGTTATAAGTGAGAAAAGAAAGAAAGAGTCATTAATATTTAATATATGTTAAGTAATTTACTATATGTAAAACCGATACAATAAGCTGACTATTCGTTTCAGCTGTTTTTATTGATTATTATTATTGTTATTATATTTTATATACGCCATTACTAACATCATACACGCTCACACTCCACACTTACACGCTTAACACACTCCCACAAACACATACACACACCCTGAATTCTAGACTCTTATGTAGTTCTAAAATTGAAGATACATTAGTTTTATTAAGTAGTTTTTTTTAAAACGTAATTTATGTAATTTTATTGAAATCCTTAACCGGTTTTATTTGTTGTAAGTCTGTATACCTACATTTTTTTAAATATTATTACATTATTACTGTGTGATTTCTCAATAAATAATTGAATTGAATTGCATTGAATTAATGTATATTTTAAAAACCACAAGCTGTCGTTGGAAACGAGCGCTCTAACTTGCTAACGCTTAAAAATGCAATATATTAGTAGCCATTAGGAATTCTATGTTTACGACGGCAAATGATTATGCAGTTTTCTTTCGTTACTATTTTATGGAATTACCCGACTAGAAGTTGTAATAAAGTATCAAATGGAGTCACTTTTACTGCCGCTGGCTAGATAAGGGTGGCTTTTACCACCAAAAGTAGCCGCTATGACCGCTATTCAACCACTATTACGTTAAATTTTCTGTAAGTTCTTTAAATTTGTAATTGCACAACTTGGTTTTAATTTAATTCGTATATTTTAGTATATATGTATGTTTCTACAATCTGTAAAGATTTTTGAAAATAAACTGAACAGAACTGAACATCAAAATTACCAGTCCTAAATTTAGCAAATCAATTTTCACACTGTCGTAGTTTCAAGACATCTTCTCCATACAAAGTTTTATAAGTTTTATGACCTTGCGTTGCGTTTTTTCGTTTTCGGAAGTAATACAATAAAATGTGACGAAAATTATATTTTTCATTTTCCATTTTGAAATAAACGGCGTTTATACGCCGTTTATTCAAAATCGAGTGTTTATACACTCGATTTTAAAAATCGTGCACTTTATTTTTTTCAAATACGATTCAATTTTCAGCTGTCGGATGGCATTGAATTTGCAGATTAAAATGAACTTAGCTACAATTTAAGACAGTTGTGCCAATCTAATAGAAGAAAAAAAAACGCAATGTGTATTTGGTCAACCAAGACATACCACAACTACAAAAATACAATACAACTTTAAACGAAATATATTATATATTTAGAGCACTAGTAGATATTTTTGAGACAAGTAATTAGTGCTCTTTGTTAAAATGCTCAGATTATTTAGATATTATTAAATGTAAATATATCTGTAAATGTAGAAATGTTTAATTAGGTAACTGGTTTATTATATTTCCTCTGGCAGAATTGAACAGGTGTCGGCCTTGAATATGAATACGTTACCATATTGTTTTCCTGTATAAAAAATGTCGTATAGATTATTTTAACAATATGCCTGGCGGAATATGCCTAAATATACATACATACGGAGTGTTCAAGACAGCTCGACCTCCTTTTCAAAAGGTTACTCTGTATGCCAAAGAGTAACTGGATGTTTTTATGCAACTGCTGTTGCGCTTCTGCTACTGTTTTTAAAGACTTTAAAATGCTATTTATAAAATATGTATATGAACAATGACGTCGTATGAGCATATATGGTGCAGTACTATTTATAAAATGTCGTAAAATAGACTTAAGAAAACAAACGCCCTTTGTGTGTTGTGTTTTGTTATGTGGCATTAAACGTTTTTTTTATAATAAACTTTCGAAAATTCAAATGTTTATTTCTAGGTAAGAAATGGCCAAATCGAAAAGGCTGTAAGTAGACTTTCAATTCGGTTGTGTATGTAGAATAAGTTCCTGCACATAAAATCACCTAACATATTATTATGTACACTTAATATCTATATATTAATTTAAAAAGTGTTTTTTCCTGTAACGGCCATATTGCGAGAACTGCTAGGTGTAAAGATTTGGTTAATGTGTCTAAAAAAATCTCTCGGTCTGTAGATGTGTAATAAAAAAATAAAATTAAAACAAGGAAATAAAATAGAAAAATACAAATTTATAGCGCCATCTACTGGATCTCCGCGCGGTCGCACAAAACGGTCGCGCGGATGGCACTTTATTTTTTAAATTTTAATAACTTATGTATATATTTTTCTTTGTTGATGACATATCTACAGACCGAGAGATTTATTAGACACCTCAGCCAAATTTTTATACCCCGCCATCTGCTGGATTACAGCGTGACCTTGTTGTACTGTAAACGGGTGACCCTCTAACGGACGATTGATAAACTGCATTGACATTATGTCAAAATTGTATAAATTTGGGCAATATTCAAAACTATATTGGAGCTTTTGGTAGAGGCTTCAAAACTTGTGGCGATACTATCAGAGAACTCCTTGATTCAAGGTTATCAAAAAAATGGTTGACATTATGTGGGTTAAAGCTGGTGGCTCTAGCCAAACTTGTGGCTTCGGGTGTTCCAATGGACAGAGAAGAGTGTCTTTACAAAAATGACGTAAACCAATCGCAGCCAGCTAGTTTGTTCGATTCCCAAGACTTTGGAACTTTCAATTTATTGGAAATAGCAAGTTCGAACGCTATTTTCCGAATATCCTTGGGAGACAAACCGAAATAAATACTTGAAGCCAGAAGTATATATATATCCAATTCTTCTTCCTGTTCAGCAGTAAAAATCTGTAGATTCCTTTGGTAGCCTATTTTTGTAAATGGTGTTGATACGGCCGTATTGCTTATCTCTTCGGTAGTAAATTTGTTACACTACCTTGTTGAAGTGCGATAATTATTTCCGAAATCCTTTGCAACACACCTTATGGATTTACCATGGTTTTTCACTTCTCTTGCAGCACGCAACATCAATGCTGGTGAAACAAGCCCTGGAGTTGATTTTCTCATGTGATGTCGTGGCATTTTTATGACTAGCTCTGAAACAAATATTCATGTAGAAAAATCCCAAAGAGCCAACTAAAAAGGCAGCATACGTGCATGTGACAACCATCCCCCGTCAATCTGAGACAACCTGCCCCAAACCTAGTTTTAAGAAAAAACCTCCCAAAATAAATTTAAATCAATGTTTATTTAAGAAACCATATATGGCGATATTATGTAATACATATTTAACATCATAAATAAACAGTAAGGTATATTACTATGCAAAATTTAAGAATAATTACGAGACTGGACACAGATGCACAAAAAAATACTTTCGCTGTTCGAAAAAAACGAACGCACGTTACGGCATGCCAGAGCGGACTGAACTGAAGTAGGGGGGAAGGTGTTGCTCTCGCGCTCCTTCGACACCGATTAATGAGCTTATTAGTTCGTTCAGTTTTCTATTATGACCGCTGTGACAACCAACCCGTGAGACAACCATACCCGGTCTCCCCTACCGTATGCCCGAGAGTCACCGAAACGTCGGGTGCTACAAATTTCACGCGGTAAATTCGTTTTCTATCCTATTTATAATTTCAATCAACCGCGATAGTCTTCGATTTTATATTAAAAGCAATTGTTCAGTTAGATTACCATTTAATTTAAATTTTAAGTACAAGAAATATTCACTTTCAATTTAAGGTTAAAATTTACTTTTATTTGTATTTACATATTAAAGTAGAAAATTTGTAGTAATTTGATGATTTTTATTTTTTTATTTTTATTAAATGTAGATATTATTATATTGTTTATTGTAACAAAAAAAAACATTTTCAAAACCTCCAATTTTGCATGACAAGTCGTAGTTTATTTAATGGATAGGTATAAAGAGAGGCACACTGATTTTCACTGGCAGAATAAAGAGTATTTATCACAATACCCTTTTGTGATTTTAAGTTATAAATCACCTACACGTAAATTTACTTAAGTCTGTGTTTGAATAATAATAAAAAATTTGAAATTAAATAATTTTTAAATACTGCAATCTATCGGAACGCAATCGAATAGTAAAAACTTACTCTAAGTAGTAAAATTTAAGGTGTAGCAGGTAGTATGAAGTTCAACCGCTAGATGGCAAGATTGACCATTTTGAATTTAATAGTGCACCTTGTCTCCGAAAACTTCTATACCACGAAATGTAGGTAAACTAAAAGAATTAACAGACAAAATAATAATTTAATATATATTTACCAAAGCTAAATAATTTTCAAAATCGTTAAATATTTTATAGACAAAGTTTGTTATCAAGATATCCAATATTTATACAGAATGCACATCGAACTGAACGCAAAAAATGCTGAATATTTCGTTTTTGACCACCCAGCCTTATTTCTAGTATAAAATATATAGTGAAAGGTCATATAGACCCAATATAGGGTATATATAGGATATATTTTGGTATAATATATAGGATAATAGTAATAAAAATAAAAAGCTTTATTGGTTAAAACAAGGGGCCGATACAGGCGATACATGCCTAGAGGCAATATTCTGTACTTACATAATATAAAGTTTACGCAATAGAAACTAACCTACATACACTATAGAATTAGACGGCGCAAAAAACTATATTTTAAGAGTTGTGGCACATAACGTGACACCCAAAAATAAACGATACAAGGACATATAAGTAGCGCTCGTTGGAAAAAAACGGTAAATTAAAGTAATGAAATGAAATCACTGCTGTCATCATGGATAGAAGTAGCAAGTTATTCTCACGATATGTTTAAATTCCGATATGTTTAAAATTACCTTTTTAAACATATCGGAGATATCTTGATCGCATTGAACCAATCAACAAGTTCACCAAGAGATGTATGTTTGTATACTTATAGAAAATTACCTAGTATTTATATTATTTTAAAATATCATAAGGAACATACCTAATAAATACAAAATAATACGTACGATCAGTCATCAATTGCGACTGATGATAATTAAACATTCTGATAAATAAAATAACTGAACGTTTGCTAATGTATACTCATATAATGTCTGTTAGTATAGGTATATAGGGTGACTACATAACAGAAATAATATATATATATCGATTAGAATGCCATTAGAATGCGCGTAATAACAATGTATTGAAACCTGTATACTGGAATGAAAACTGACACATTTATGTAAATAATAATAAAATAATAAGAGCTATGATTTAAAATTTCGTTTCTTATAATATTAGAATAATATTTTGAGATAGGATACCGTAACAACTCATTCAGGACGCTATATATTGGACTACTGGACATAAGAGAAAATTAATCAATGTTTGGAAGTATGAGTCCCATCTACTCGTTGAGTTTTACAGTAATATCCTACCTGCCAAATCGTAGTATAATAAATGGTTGTATATAGACAGGAATACCAAACAAGTAAATATATTAGAAGGAATAAAAAACACGACTGCCGTTACATAGGTGAACATATTACATAGAGTGAACATTAGCCGTTACATATTTATATATTTTTGTTTAGGAAATATTTGTGTTTTATGTATTTATCCCTATATATATATATATATATATATTTTCCAACATATATATTTTCAGAATTTACTAAGTTGGACCTTTCATTTACCATACACTAAACACGATACATTTATGTTAATTTATTGACATTTAGACAACTATGTAGGTACTTGACGTTTTGACAGTTAACGTACCATATCACACTCAGGATGACATAAAGGTTCTAAGAGTACTACATACTTCTAAATGAAACGGAAAATGTACATAGATGAACCCGGAATACATCACACTCTTTTTTGATGGGCAGTCATGTAAACAAAATAAGTCACGGCGTGTTTAGATCATCACCTACTGGGCTACTGATCATATGAAAAGATCAATCGATGAGTATGAGTATGAATAAATCTATGAGTTTCATAGTAAAATCCTAAGTGCGAAAGCATAGTATGGCATTGAGCCAACTAATGCACGACCCTATACAATGCACCTACTAATGTGCTGTGAGCTTTATAATACCCATTTAAATGGTACTGATATGTTTAATAATTCCATAATCACTTATAAATACTCCGTAAATCAAACCCTAACCCGGATTAATTAATTTATTTATTTAAGAATTATTACTATAAAACATTGATTTGCTTACAAAAATAACTGGAACCCAATGCCAAAACCTTAACCTTTTGCTTATTTGATTCTGTCACCCAACTGGGACTAGCCCGTTCTAGGGTGGACAGGACTCTAATATTATAATCAATTATATACAAGTTTCAGTAATAAGCTAATAACACTAAATTGCCCTAAATTGTTGTCTTCAAAAAAAAACATAATAATAATAAATAAAATGAAATTACATATCGGCAATAAATATAATATAAAATTCAATTAAATAATATTAATTAGGTTATAAGTGAGAAAAGAAAGAAAGAGTCATTAATATTTAATATATGTTAAGTAATTTACTATATGTAAAACCGATACAATAAGCTGACTATTCGTTTCAGCTGTTTTTATTGATTATTATTATTGTTATTATATTTTATATACGCCATTACTAACATCATACACGCTCACACTCCACACTTACACGCTTAACACACTCCCACAAACACATACACACACCCTGAATTCTAGACTCTTATGTAGTTCTAAAATTGAAGATACATTAGTTTTATTAAGTAGTTTTTTTTAAAACGTAATTTATGTAATTTTATTGAAATCCTTAACCGGTTTTATTTGTTGTAAGTCTGTATACCTACATTTTTTTAAATATTATTACATTATTACTGTGTGATTTCTCAATAAATAATTGAATTGAATTGCATTGAATTAATGTATATTTTAAAAACCACAAGCTGTCGTTGGAAACGAGCGCTCTAACTTGCTAACGCTTAAAAATGCAATATATTAGTAGCCATTAGGAATTCTATGTTTACGACGGCAAATGATTATGCAGTTTTCTTTCGTTACTATTTTATGGAATTACCCGACTAGAAGTTGTAATAAAGTATCAAATGGAGTCACTTTTACTGCCGCTGGCTAGATAAGGGTGGCTTTTACCACCAAAAGTAGCCGCTATGACCGCTATTCAACCACTATTACGCTAAAAGACGTATAAAATGAGCCTAATCCGGTCATATAGCAGTCATATTTTAACGTTTATATGACTGATATATGACCAGTTCTTGTGACTAAAAGCTGTAGCGATAACGTTGTCATGACCGTTATATAGCCAATTTGTGGTACTTGGGATCACTAGCGCTTATACCGCTTATAAAGTACTAGCTGCGCCCAGCGGTTTCACCCGCGTGGTGATGGAAAATTGTGATAATGATGACAGAAAACCATATATATTTATAAATTATAGCCTATGTGTTATTCTGATGTGTAAGCTATATTATTGTAAAGTTTCATCAAAATCCATTCAGTAGTTTTTGCGTGAAAGAGTAACAAACATCCATACATACATATAAACTTTCGCGTTTATAATATTAGTAGGATAAATTGGTGAGATGAGGTGATGCGATTCGCTGACAACTTTCTCCACCCTGATCAATCCTTGACGATTCCTTCCGGTGATTTCTTCAATTTCTTCCCAAATTTATCTTTTTTTTTTTATTTTTATTCATTGGATGACAACTGATACCTGCATTGTCTCTTTGTTTTTGATATTGTGTTATGTGAATAATAATATTTTTTCTGCTGATTCATTGCAAGAACAAGATTTTTTCTTTTTTTATTGTAATATAGAGAGTTATTCAGGATACATACAGCTGTTTCAAGACATTACATACCTACTATTAAATATACCAGAACCAAGCTAATTAAATGGCTCCACATAATAAACATTATTTATGAAAAAGAACACATTTAAGAGAGAAGTGGAGGAAAGAGTTATTACAAAAAAATTAAATGTTTCTTCTTAGGGTGCCTTTCCAACTAGTGAAGGTTGGCAATCAGCTCTGCATATGTCTTTTTGTCCTTCGCCAGGCAAAACGATTCGGCAACTTTCGTAATCCCAGTCCATTCTCGAATGTTCCGCAATCAAGACATCCGTCTACGGCCTGGTCTCCTCTGCCCTGCATCTTTTCCCATAATGAGTTGCAGGAGTTCGTATCAGTCGTGCCTAAGCACGTTACCCAGGTATGCAGCTTTGCACTGTTTGATGGTCTGCCATAGCTTGCGTTTTCGGGCGATGCGCCATAGAACTTTTGAGTCCAAGATATCGACATCGTGCCCACATCTCGAATGCTTCTATACGTTTCCTGTGATCTTCGTTAATATTCCAGAAGTATGAGCCACATGTAGCACTGGGGAAGACATATTCGAAGTGGGATTTTCAGGCTTTGGTTGCAAAGGACCTTTTTCATTTTTCCAAAGGCGCTGCGTGCAATTTCGATGCGAGTCTTGATCTCCACTTCACTGTCCCAGTTTTGTGTAAGTCAGGTGCCAAGGAATTTATATTTATTAACTTGTTCTAGTTTTTGGCCCACCACAAAATTACTAGGTTGGATATTGGGATAATTAGAAATGACCATAGACTTAGTCTTGGTGACATTCATCCTGAAATCAGCTTTGGCACTATACTCATTTACTCGGTCAACAATCTCCTGTAGCTCGGGTTTCGTAGATGCCATGAGAACACCTCAAGTTGTTGATGAGGCGGCCATTTATTTAATAATCCTAGTTCAAATTCGTTAAATTAATTATACAACACAATTATTAACGGCAGCTGCCCCATTGAATACGTCAAAATCGCTAAACCGTCAAATACAAATCTTATTTGGTCAATAAATGTAACAGTTTTGTACATAATACTGTTAAACCGCGGAAGATGGAACAATTCCGTTTGGAGCGTAGATCGCGATGGTATCTCCAATGGAATGGCAAAAATCCATTTGATGCCGATCCATCCAATAGATGTACCCTATCAACAACTTATGGAAAAATACCACATCTGCGAATAATTAAAGCGCATGAAGTAGCTGCTCCTTTATAGTTGAAGGAGGACAAATAGCTGCGATGATTTAAATGCTTTAAGAAGAAATTTTGAATCCATTCAATACGCTTTATGTGAACACTATAGCTAGGCAACCAGATTAAGAAGCATACATATTTGAAGTGACTGCGCACGAACTCATATACAGTAGTAATAGGCAATTAATTTCCTGAAAACTGTTTGGAAATTCGAAGTGTGAAAGAAGGTAATGATACGGTACAATGTATGGTACAAGGATAAGGTAATGATTTGTGATTATGATGAATGAAGGTGCATAATAACTTACTAACTAAAAGTGCTCGTAGATCCCAGATCGAATATTTATTTGCTATAGGGAAACATTCGAAAATACATTTAAAAGTTAGAATGTTGTCTCATTTGCTTGCATGATTGCACATTTTGCATTGTTCAAAATGTCGAATAGCAGAATTAGGGTGCAGTAAAGAGATAATCTGTCAATATCACCTTGCACCAACTGACAATGGGGTGATGTCCACTATATTAGGCGAGCCCGTCACCCCAGCAAAGTATATAGCTCTTTCCATCAGCCTTGGATGAGCATAGAGACTTGGGGAAGAAGACAGTCTGTAGGGACTTCAGTACCTACATATATGTCAACAAAAATGATAATTGATTGGTCGAATGTACTGGTTAATATACCATGCTACATGACGCAATGCTGAAAAGAGTGGTGGAAATAAGTGTGTTCATTCGATCGATTAGAAGAAATTGGCATGACTCACCGGCTGCGACTGCATTAATTACCGAAATTAGATGGAATTTAATGGCAGTGCACGTGTAGAATAGATTGTATTTGGGTTTATGAATTTCTATTGAATCCGTTGGTTAGTCATGCTTTTGTTGACTGATATGTAGGTACTGAAGTCCCTACAAGTCCACCATCTAGCTATATTTAGCTGTCAATTTTTGTGCAGTTACTAATTTGTTTGATTTTCGTAAAACACGAAATTTTACGGTCGTATAGAACTGAATTTTCAAGATATCGAGATTTTTCAACATTTTGATACCTTGATTTTTAGTTTCAACAGAATTTTACTAGCTTATTGTATGAAGACATATTTAGTTATTTATTAATATCTATACATAATAGCATATTTAGTTATTTATTACTTTGCGGGAGATTCAACTCCATATTCCGGCCAAACACAATCGCTCCCAGAAACCAGAATTCCATTTCTCGAATTGTCAGTATTTTTGTCTAAAATTGATGTGACTTTTTCGATGATGTCTCTTAGTCTATATAACATGAGTCAATATCACAACTATGTAAGTAGTATTACAAAACAGCCTTGTATACTAAATACTTATTTATCTGCATATAAAAGACGTAACTCAATAATTGACTAATAGTCGCCGGTTGATACTGATTATCCTCATCACTCAATATGAATAAGGTAAGAAACCTTTTATTTATAACATGTGAATAGAAATTAAGTATATCGACTATCTAAATAATAAGACAATTATATACAGATACAAATTATTTTGTAATATTTAATATCCACGAAATTAAAACAATGATTAAAAACAATAGTATAAAATAATAAAATTGTTAATGTATATTTAAAAATCAACAAAATGACATCAAAATCTATCTTCAGGTGCTAACGCTACCTAATATCACTAGACGTTAAACAAAACTAATAAAGGACATTTTTTTGATTTTGGTACAAAAACATTAGGTTAAAATCACCTTTTACTTTCCAGGCAGAGGGAAAGTATTGTGAACGTACTTTCGAGTGTCTCTGTGTGTATGCGTATCCCTATACGATAGCGCCATAACGCTTCATCCGACTGAGCTGAAATTTGGCATGCAGGCTTCATATGATCATGGCAATAGTTGAAAGATTGTGGTTGAAATCAGTCAACCAGAGAGCACGCTGGTCATACTAAAACTAGATCTGTCCCATACAATGGGTGAACCCGTCACCTCAGGAAGTTTTAACGATATTAGATCGTTCTGTCTCCCGTGAGGTAAGCGCAGAATACTTGGGATGAAAAACAATCCACTCCAATTACGCCACCTGCTCGTCAGAGGCCAACGCCTTACGGCACTGGGAAAGGTACCCAGCTGGCAGCCTCGCCTGATGACAACTAATTTGGAAGGATATCTCCGTCTAGAATTAACCTTCGATAATAATCATATCCAGGATATTTCCTGCCTCCAGACTGGTTACAGAATCGAGGTCGCTTGGGCGCTCCTCTCCCTTACGTAGCGGTGAAACGGTGTCTACCAAATCTATCAAATCAAGTCAAATCAAATGATTTATTGTCCTAAAAACTAATACATAGTTGTATAGACAGTTGTATTACACTTATCGCGGACCACTGCATAATTTGCCCGGCTCTTCACATGGTATAGGGTAGCCGATTGGTCGTTTCAAGAGCAGTTTCCGTAAGGTGAATAACCACCCCCGCTCTGTAGGAGACAGTACTGTTTCCAGACGCCCTCGGTTGTCGGTCAGAATGCACAATCGATTGGCTGACGCCGCACGGCGCGCAAACCGTCCAGGAGCGCCCGAAGGTTGACTCCTGGGGGAAGCTGGCCCGCAGGCTAGAGTCCTACCTCTGCCTTCTGCGTGAAGGACGCCGGATGGGTGTTCAGGGTCATAATTAGCTTCCACTATGGTCATACTACAATCTCGAAACATGGGACTTAGAGACTTGAAATTCGGTTGGAATTTTGGTTGGAATATCTTTTATACGAACGACACAAAAACCGCCATATTTAAGAAAATTCTACATTATATTACAACAAACATACTACATTTGCGATCATAATTACTTGACACAATCACTATGGGGGAGGGTTGGGGGGTTTGACGAGCAGGGGGCTTGTCTGCTTGCAGGAAATGTCTTGAGGTGACACAATCGATTTATATATGTTACAGAGAACTAAGACAGAGAACTAAGACAAGTTCTCCTATGTTACAGAGAACTAAGACAAGGAATATTCAAAAGCCAAAGACCAAAGTCTAAAAAAAAATCCTTAGATCAAAGTCCAATTTTTTCATTTCAGTTACGTGTTTTGGACATTGGCCATGTTATTTTGTATGTATACATAACTGGGTTAAAAATCATCCATTTAATATGTAGGTCTTTGTTATTCAGAAATAAAAAACGGAATATCCGACAGCTGAACATAAAAATATACTTTATCTCGGTAACAAATTATTAAACCATTGAAAGATGTTGATCCCTTTCGATTCCGTTAAAACAATTTTTCGTTTTAATTTTATCAATTCGTGTAAAGTAATTTTCTAGTCAAAGTCTATGAAATCCTTCAAAGTCTTACAATTTTTACTTTCCCGGCCCACCAACTGATGTGGAGGGAAAGTATTATGAACGCGAAAAATGTTGATTTTGAGATGAAGACGGAAATATCAATTTTCAGCCCCTTGAGACGATTAAAAACTATTTTCAGATTGAAGTCTGCCTGTGTGTCTGTCTGTCTGTGTCTCTCTGTGTGTATTTCTCTACGATAGCAACCGAACACTTAATCCGATTGAGCTGAAATTTGCTAAGCATGCCTCATTTAGTCATGGCAAGGGCTGAAAATATTCTGATTGAAAAAGGTCCACCAGAAGGCGGACTACTCATATATCAATCTCAAAATATTGGACTTAACTTAACATTTGGTACACAGATGTCTTTGGCCGAAATAAAATTGTGATTTTTTATGTGGAATATCTCATTCACAAACTAAACTAATCATATTTAAATTTCGTCATATATTATAAATAAATATTAACGCCATCTGTTAGCGCTTGGCCCAAACCTGCCATTAGCCGAGAATCAAACCACGATGCATGAGGCATCGCAATGGAACCCAATCAGGTTCGTCCGCCGGTCGAGAGAGGGCGCTCATCAATTTTATTTATGAAATTATTATTCAGATCAAATTAGTCCTTGGATACTTGCCGGGAGAGTCTTGGCGTAACTTAATAGTTTTTTTTTATTTTCATTTAGCTACGTTTAAGAAATTATCCCCTGAAGTAGGTACTTATTGATGATACATTTTGTATCGTACCTGTTTGTAAAAGAAACTATCCTATGCCTAGCATCCCCTGGAGTTAGCAAATCACGGAAAATAATTTTATATTATGTTTTTTTTTCAGTTTGGATTTCTGTGTTTTGCGCTGGTAATCATAGCCAGCCAAATTGATGCCCGTATGTATCGTACAAAATCATCTTTCACAGAAACATGGATGATTAATACATGTATTTTTTTTAGGTTACATTTTGGTAATCGATATTGATTTAGACCCTTTTTACTTCGAAATCGACGAGCAAGATACGGTGGCAACTATCAAGGGGAAAGTAAAAAAAGAGAAAAATCTCGACATAGATAATTTCATATTCGTTTGTGCCAATTTTGCTATGGTACAAGGCGATTTTGAATCACAAATTTGCCCAGGAAATGTTGATTTTAAGGCAGTTCACCCTAAACGTAAGGGTATTTATAATGAACGTATTCTCGAATAGGAACTCATTTGAATTGCTTGTGTAATCAAATTGTATAATTTTAGGTTTTAGGACTAAGGTCTTCATGAAGACATGAAGATTTCCTGGAAATCCATCTACCGAGCAGTGACATTTAACCCATCCATATATAAGAAGTACCTCTTCAGTAAAATATCATTTATAATATAATCTAACAAAATATAAATTAAAATTTATAATAACTATCACGCATTTAATAAATTATTTTGTGTTTGGGGGAGGGTCAACACTATTAAACTTATTCTAAAATTTTTAATTTTGTTTTGATAATTTTTATGTTTTTATTATTTTATTCCAGACAATATTTGATCTATTTTTTACCATTTCATTGTTTAATTGTTTTTCAGAATTCACTGTAAACTTATTTCTAAAATTTTTAATTTTTGTTTTGATAATTTTTAAGAATATTAATTTTTGTACTGATAATTTTTGATAATTTTGATAATTTTGTAAATCATGAGATACGGCACATACGCAATTATAAATTAAGCATGCGGAGTACGCATATAATATTATACCCTAATTAGAAACAAAGTAAAAATGTTAGCGATAGCCATGTAATATTAGAGTATTGTTTGTGTACCTTTTATAATAAATAAATAAATAAATAAATTAAACTAAAAACCAGAAATGGAAACATCGGAACATTTTCCAAAATGTATTGTATTCATTTAAAAAATCGTTTTAAGTATGTAGGTATACCGTCATGATGCTACCGATATAAGCAGGCAAAAAGTAGGAATATGCGATTATAATAACGTGAGATTAAGTGAGGTGAGGCGCTAACAAATCGCTCCATCCTGATCTTTTTTTTTATTTGATGACAACTTATACCTGCGGCTCCGTCCGCTTCGATGTCTTTGTTTTGTTGAAATGTTGTTATGTGTATAATAATATTTTTTTCTGCTAATGTATTGCACAAGGAAGTTTTTGTTTATATTTGTTATTCATGATATAGCTGTTTCAAGATGTTACAGAAAAAATCTAATTAAATATATCCCTTGAATTATCAATATTAAACATTTTGTATGGAGGGAGAGGGAGAAGTCATTATTAATAAATTAAATGTACAACACCATTATTAATCATGCCTTTCTTTAGGACGGTAACTGGAGTGTTAAATACGTCAATATCGCCAGGCATTTCAAATTTCAAATTATTTATTGAGTTCAAATTATGAGTACATTCAATATACAAAAGTCTTAACCTAACTAGGCTGCCGCCTGTTCCAAGGTAGACAATTTATTTTAATTATCCTAAGAAATCTATAATATTATATTTATATAAATAAACAAAATCATACTTAATGTAACAGAAATATCTTAATTACCTAATAAGAATTCGTAAGAAAATGTCATGAAAATTGTCAATATTATTCTATTTTAGAACATGATAAAAAATAATATATATTTATATGTGTATTAGTAAGTAATAATATGTATTAATAATACACAAAATAAATTCAGAAAAAAAAAATAAGATAAAATAAAATTGCATTTAGAAATTATCAATTTATATTACTACATATACTATTATGTTTTTATTATAAAGATTCAATTATTTAATTATAAATTTTATATTATCAATTGTAATTGGCATTGTATTATAAATTTTACTTGCTCTTTAAATGTAGCAGGTTTGTGCATAATTATTGTTAACGCACGAAAGATCGAACAGTTCCGTTTCGCGCGTAGATCGAGATTGCGCCTCGAATGGAATGGAAAAATTTAATTCGAAGCAGAAACGATGAAGCCTATCAGCAACTTATGGAAAAATACCACGTCGTTAGTTAGAATGTTGTTTTTCCTCGTAAAGATAACGAGTGCACATTTCACAGCATTCAAGAATAGTCGTTATGGGGCGCAAGTAAAGAGATAACCTATCAAGATCATCTTCCACTGACTGACAATCTGCATTAAATTCTGCATAAATTCTGAAAAATTTGAAACAGTTATTTATATCGTTGATTTAAAATGTAAACCTAACAGCCTATCCTTTGTTACTCCCGAGGATTTACACACGCTGACAACGATTTTGAATGCATGATAACAATCAACGTAGTATATCACCAAGAATTTCAATCGTATATTATAAAAGCGACACAGTTTACTGGGACGAACTTTCTCGAACGCCGCGATCTGCCCAACTTGAAGGTCAGTGATCTGCATAGACTGGTAAGCAGCACCGGGTTACTAGCAGACCACTGACCCAACCACAAAGTGTGAAGTTACATACGATCTGAAAGATCCAGGTGACATCAAGGGCTGGAAACAAGCCCCCCACTCCGTTTACTACTACTACTACCTGTTTAACCGGAATATATCCGTAGTGCATTCAATCGCTCATACTCGTATAGACTATAGCAAAAAATATTTACGCCACGAAAATAACACATTTATATCATAACAATGTCAAATGACGTTTTTAATGGCAAATTAATATCGTGAAAAAAATGGTTTTAACACTAACGTGGATATTATAGTTTTGCCGTTGTAGGTAGTAATCTCTGGATCTACTAAACCGATTTTTTAAATTCTTTTACCAATAGAAAGCCACGTTATTGGTGAGTGTCATAGGTTATATACCAGAGATTACTTCCTACAACATCACAAATTTTACCTCTTTATAATATTAGTATAGATAGACGACACGGTCGCGGTTCCATACCTATGTCGTATTATCTCTTTAACTATTTATGTAGTAAAAGGAAAAAATCTTTTGTTTTGAACACTTGAGACGATAAATTTACTTATTTTGATAATAATTCATAATTGTTGATAATATGACCAATAAACATGTCCTAATTATCAAGCTCTACAACTTGTCTCTACAACTCAATCATATATCTGTCATCGTTAAGGCAGCGTTAGTTAGAAACATTTTCGTTCGACCGCATTCTCTGACTTACTTTGCAAATCCGACTACCACAAAAAAAAAGTCTTTTCATTTTTCGGATTAATATATAGCTTACGATACTTACAAATAACGTGGCTTTCTATTGGTAAAATAATTTTCAAAATCGGTTCAGTAAATCCAGAGATTACTTCCTACAACGTCAAAAACTTTACCTATTTAAAATATTAGTATAGATTATCTTTTAATATTTTTTATTAATTTTTTTTTTGAAGACCACATTCTAGGGAAATTTATAGTTATTAGCTTTTTACTAAAACTTGTACATTTGAAAGCAATCAAGCAATCAAGCAAAATTGATTGTAATATTAGAGTCCTGTCTACCCTAGAACGGCTAGAACCTAGGCTAGTCCCAGTTGGGTGAAAGAATCAAATAAGCAAAAGGTTACGGTTTTGCCATTCGGTTCCTGTTATTTTTGTAAGCAAATCAATATTTTATAGTAATTAATCTTTAAATAAATAAATAAATAAATAAATAATAAAAATATTGGAAAAAAGCCATTTGAATATTTAAAAAATACTACATTTGCTATCATAATCCCTTGACACAATCACTATCGGGGGGAAGGGGGGGATTGGCCGGGGGGGTTAATTTGGGGGGTGGAGGAATTCGGCTGGAGGGGTGGGTTATTTTGGGGGTGAGGGGTTAGGAGGGTTGATTTATGGGAGGTAAAGGTTTAGGGGGTCAGGTATGGGGTGGGGGGGTTAGACGCGCGGAAGGGGGGATGGGCGGATGCCGGCTGCATGATGGGAATATCTTGGGGTGACACGAACGATTTTTTTATTTTTATTCATAGGTTGACAGCCCTATACCTGCGGCTCCGCCCGCGTCAATGTCTTTGTGATGTTAAAACTTTTGTTATGCATATAATAATATTTTTTTCTGATAATGTTTCTGATGATGATGACTGTCCAAATATCTAGTAA
This sequence comes from Micropterix aruncella, assembly GCA_944548615.1. Classification (NCBI taxonomy): domain Eukaryota; kingdom Metazoa; phylum Arthropoda; class Insecta; order Lepidoptera; family Micropterigidae; genus Micropterix; species Micropterix aruncella. The sequence continues at coordinate 1,407,606 of OX155955.1, forward strand.
GCAGTTGTCTAAATGTCCAAATGTCCCAATGTAAATAAATTAACATAATTAAATCGTGTTTAGTGTCAAATGAAAGGTCTCTTTGATTGCATTCCGGAAACATACATGTATCTATATGGATAAATACATTACCACACATATTTTAAGATATGCCTACAAAAGCACTTTTATTGGTGTGAAAGCAATGTTGTTACTACTTTATTTTTAGAACTTCTCCATATTATTATAGTCACAGATTTATTTTATTTGGCCTTTAATCTTTACCTTCCGTGACAACTAACAAAAAAGACATTTGTTCAGGCGACAAACTTTAGAGATGGTGGGGAGAGGAACATCATATTTTCTAGATTAATTTTTTTGATGATTTCACCGAACTAGTGATGCGAAAAAATAAAAGCGATAGTGTCATTCATCATCCAAGTGAGCACTTTAAGAGGCCGTGTACGAAATCGATGTGGGCCGTGATACCTCTATAATCAATAGTATAATATAACTATAGGTAGGTAGGATTTCGGAGCCAAAGAGATACGTCCACCCTTTGGAAGCGCTCGGCGGGGACTAGCTGACTTGAGGCGTGACTCGTATCATAGGCGAGTATCATACCGCGAGAATTAGACTATTTTAAAAGACTTTATTGCCAATTTTAATTAATGTTTTGCATTTTTTTTGCGGAAATGGATTGATATTGAACTAAAGTTTATTTCTGTTGATTTTATTTTATGAACGAGAGTTCTAAAAGGCCAAAATCAAAAGCAATTCTTCGCCCATTTTCTAAAAAATTTGACAAAGTTAAATATTTTTTTTATCAACAATTTTATATGAAAGTAGTAAAAAGTGATTCACTTATAATATAGAGTACTTTTACAACAATACATTGTAATTTTTTCATACCGTTTAGATGTCAAAATGATTCGTAAATATGTTATATTCTAAACCTCTTACAGCAAAAATTCACAAACAGTCGCCGGTTTAAGGTCAATTAATCAAAATTTTATAATAATTTTCAAAAAAGTAGCTAACTCATTAGACAATATTATAAATGATCTCTTATGTTGTGCAATAAAACTTATAGAAATACAGTATTTTAACCTTAAATTCACGTCTGCAAAATTACGTAAATTCACGAAATGCGCAAAATTTCGTGTACGGCCTCTTAAAGTGATACAAGAATTGTCCGAGTGAGAAAAAAACTATTATCTTTATATTTAGTTTCATATTTCGATATTTTCATGATTGCGATAAGTGTTAGTTTAATTGTATAGTTCTTAAGATGGTACTTATGAAATGTGTAAATGAAAAATGACGACCTAGTAGACTATATGGCGTGTTTTCTTATTTATATAACGGCATAATATGTAAGCATGCACCATTTCGAAGAAAGAAAAATGGTCGTAAGTAAACATACGCCCTTTCTGTATTTTGTGATATTATTACCGAAATACAATAGCTAATACATTCTGAATTACGTAAGTCATAGGAGCAGCATTCCAGCCCTTTCAGTATGTCGTGTACTTGTGCGACATACTTGTCAGTATGTCGTGCATTATATTTGTAAACTGCAGTATACTCAATATTAAGTAAATGTAATTATGATTATTCTACGAAAACGAAATATATTAAATATTTTAGTTGTTTCCAAAACTCTGCAAATTGTATAATTAGGTTTGTTGGTACTTCGCCCAACATATCAGTCAACAAAAGAATTAGATTCCAGAAATCCATAACTGCAAATACACTTAATATTACACGCGTCAACCTACATTGAATTCTATATAATTTCGACAATTAATGCAGACACAGCCGATGACTAATATCATTTCTCCTAATCGATTCAAATCGGACATACTCACTTCCCCCACGCCACGGTATTACATCATTTAACGCGCTATATAAACCCATTCATTCGATCGATTATTCATCATCCTCTAGCGGCAGTCAACCGCATCGTTTACAAGTACTCGCGCTCTTCATCATCTTCGAGTCTACAACCGCCGCGCTCATACCTCGCTATAATCATCATCAAGCAGTCACTTCACACTCACTACACACACCGCGACTTATCATTCGAGGCGTTACAACTGGCAAGCATCAAATAATGATAATGATTTATATATTAGAATAATAATGATAGTAATAGTAATGGAGTAGAGTAATAATAATATTATTAACAGTAGAATTATAATAATAGTCTATAGTAGAATAATAGTTATAATCTAGAATAATAGCCTAGAAAAATAATTAACGATTTGGAATCATCTGTAAGGTTAATTATGTTTTGGGAAATAAATAAAATAAAAATAAATATATACCTTCTGCAATAAACGACCTCAACTTCAGCAAGACGACTTTTACTATGAAGAAAACCCCTTGATGAGCTCCACTCCTCACTCGCGAGAAATTGGAGTCTAGTGAGGGGTGGTCCCTAACAGGTTTATTAGCCTGACATAATTAAACGGGCGTTGCCTTGAATATAAAAATAAATATTATCATATTAAATATAAACTAAAATATATACATATTCTACCGTCCGGAAAATGGTTTTTTTAATAGTCCTGGTTTAACAAAATATGCATACGGGGTGTTCGCTACAGCTCGACATTTCTTTAATGGGCAACTACATATGTGAAACACTGTATGACAAAGTGTAACTTTATATTTTTATTTGACTTTTTTATGACGAAACATGTTTTTAGATATTAGGCTATTTTGTACGGGAGATTATTCTTCATGAAAATAGAATTTACAACTTTTTTTATTTGGGCGTTGGTTACCTAGGGTTTTTTTATGTTCATCATTCGGATATTAAGATGTTCTTTCTGGGTAAGAAAGGTTTAAATTAAAAAAGCTTTAAGTATATGAAGAAAAAAAAACTTATGTCCAAAAACATGCTTTTTCATAATAGAAAGGCAAATAAGTAAAATCTAAATAAAACCCCTAAAAAGGAATGTCTTCGATCTGTCGTGAACATCCTGTATATATTTTAATCTAAAAGACTAGGCTCAACATTCACGACGTTTTACACCAACCGTGTTTTGTGTTCTTCGATATCCAAAGACTAAAGAATTTATGAAATTCAAAATAGGCTAATATTTAAAAAAAACCGAATTCGATAATTGCCTAAATATTAGTAATTATTATTATTTTATGTTGTCGTAAATGTAATCAAAAAATTACTGAATAATGGTGTAAGAGTGAAAAATAAAGCTTTCGAAAAATCTGTATATCTTCTTATATATAAAAATGAATCGCCGTGCGTTAGTCTCGCAGGATCTCGGAAACGACACGACCGATTTGAATTATATTTCTTTTATATTGTTTGGCTTGATTCAGGGGTGGTTTACAAAAAAAAATATTTAGAAAAAACCCAAAGGAACAGCTAAAAAATCAAAAAAATCGAAATTAGTACTTCTAGGGATGGCCACTTCGTATTTCTGTCAATAGATGGCGCTCTCTATATTTTCTAACAATAGATTCTATTGTTTGACAGCTACGCCATTCATAATTCATTCCGCGCGACTGTGTGAAATTGTTATTACATTTAACGTCGTTTTTTCTTTTAAAAAAGGTAGTGGGTTTGGAGAATAGATTTGTTCACTTTGATCAGCCATTATATAAAGGTAAATAGACTTTGCAGGCTTATACATAACTACAAATTTGGCCTTAGTCTGAGGATTTCAATATTGTTAAGTTCTCAAGGAATGTTCGACAGATTTGAGTGACTGAAAAGAATTCCGTGTCTTTTTACAGTGTTCATTATAATGCCGAGGAGAATAGGTAACATAGGTCGTCGAAGTCAGTCAAATGCGCGGCGATCTACTTCACGTGCAAGCCGCACTGATGACCAGCGAGCGACGGATAATGAAAATAGTCCTATTGGCATTGTCGGAATTATGTTTGAGAGCGACTGAAAATGAACGACAAGCGAATACATTGAGAATGCAACAATTTCGTGCACAACGTACACAACGCCAGCAATCACGACAAAATCAACATGACCGATTGCGCCGTCGCAGTGTTCCTGTCAACCTGGAACAAGCGGCATTCCATTACGATCCGGAAATCGATTACGGTGCGGAGAGATCAGTAGCAAGACTTTCACCTTCCCTTCTCCGACAGACTTACTACTTCGCACATCATCCCTCAAACAGTTTTGATGAAAAAACCAGTAGGGCAGTCCCCACCCTAAATAATGTAGTATATTCTGACCTTATATCGTCCCGGTCCCCTGGCTTGGACATCATATTTACAGACAGCTCTAAGGCAGAGGTTAGAAGTTGTGTGGGCGTGGGAATTTTCTACCACAACTGTAGAGTTGTCATGTTGTGGATTTATATTACTAAGTTTACCTTATACACACATTTTAAATTATTTGATTTTGTTTGTATTTCTTTTGATAAATTATTGACCTATTTATCCTTTGCAATATGCTATGATAACCGTGTTAGTCCGCTTTACAATATTTCTCATTTTTGCTTTCATGAGTGTGATTCTTGATTTCTTCCTCTTCTTTGCTATGGTGTGGATTTGACATTTTAACATCTTAGTCTGCTGTGAACATGCCCTTCAAATGATAAAGCTCTTTTCGTTTTCCTGTCAGGTCCTATAGATCGTAGACCACAGCCGATTTATTTTTAACCGACTTTAAAAAAAGGAGGAGGTTATAAATTCGATCGTATTTTTCTTTAAATGTTTGGGACCTCAGAAATCCGTCATTTATGAATTGCTTTGGAAAATTCTTTTTATTTGAAAGGATGTACTTCCAGATTTATTTATTTATTTATTTATTTATTTGCAGCTGTTATAAAAAACATATACAAAAAAAAACAAGAACACACAGATTAAAAATTAAAACTATAAATAGACAAAGACAATGAAATAAAGCTACAAACGCTGCAAATTAGGGGTATCCTCAGGATATCTCTTATCCTGGTTTTCAGGACAAACCTATTAATTATTGATACATAGGTATATGATTTTTAAAATAAAATAACCAAATCAAATAAATCTTAAAACAAAAAATCCAAATAATCATAATCAAATAAATACACAAATCGAAATAATCAAAATCAAGATATTTAACATCAAATGATATTAAAAGAAAATAACGTAATTACATAAATTTAATAATCTACATATAATAAATCAAAAATAATCAAAATCAAAATATTTAACATTAAATAATCAGGTTACAAATTAATAAATAAACGAAGACAATAGTAATAATCCAATTAGCAATAGTTATTTTAAAATAAAATCAAATTATGACATCTAAATATCTTCCTTAAATAATAAACTTTTAAAGTGGTCCTTAAATACTGCAATTGATTTCGATCGCAAAGCCATTCCCAACCGTTTCCATACAACCGCAGAATAATACGAAAAGCTGCACTGGAAATGTGTAGTTTTGTGCTTGGGTATTATAGCAAGTTGTTCACGTGCCCGTGTTGAATGGACATGCCGGTTACGGGACCACGTCATAATCGAGTAAAGATATCGCGGCTGTTTATTGCGTAGATTATATATAGATTCGTCACATCTTTATCAAAATTTTGTTCTGATGATGTGATCCATGAGGAATTGAAGGAACTCCTCAAATATTAACATATGAAGTTGAAAATTGACATGTTGGTTCAGCTCCGATGACAATGCATTTTATATAGGAAGCATGCCCTGATTCTATACCCAGGATTAGCTCCCGACGAGGGGGCTCCTCAGCGGTCAACAGCACAGTCACGAAATTGTGTATATGCATTCAATTATGACAGCCCGATCTAAGTTTCATCAAGACAGGACTGCGGCGCCCAGGGATGGCTTCCAACGAGGGAACTCCTCAACGGTCAACAGCACAGACACGAAATTTTGTATACGCATTTAATAATAATAGCCTGTTCTACGTTTCACCATGACATGGCTGATGCACTTATTAAAAAAAATAACTCAGTTATTTTTGTTAACATTTTGTTTATTACCTGCAACTTTGCATTACAAAGATCTAGGGGCTAATTTTCTTGAGAAAAAATACGCTTTCTTTGATATGAAATATGGTCGTAGCTATACCGTACCACCCACGCTATACTTAATCCGTTTTCACCGTAAACATGGAATCGTCCATCGATTAAGACTTCTCCTCCGAAGAACAAATATGAGGGGCTAAACGTCGTCGTCATACCGATTGTGTTCAAGGCATGTTATACAAGTGGTACCTACTTTTAATTCCTTCCATGACCTGATTTTTTCGCTTACTGTCCTTTACACTTTTTTTCGCGTGTCCTTTCAGCAGTTTCATGTATATCACCTACGGTCTTTTTTCCATAATGTTTTATTCTATCTATCTTCTTATATCATATAAATAAAAATGAATCGCCGTGCGTTAGTCTCGCAAGATCTCGAAAATGTCTCGACCGATTTGAATGATTATTCTTTTGTTTTGTTTGTCTTGATTCAGGGGTGGTTTAAAAAAAAATATTTAGGAAAAATTAAAAGAAACAACTGAAAATCGAAAATATCGAAATTGGTCTTTTTGGGAAATAAGCCCCTTTCAATAGATGGCGTTCGCGGCGATCCTATTGTTTGACAGCTGCGCCATCCATAACTGTTATTCATTGCGTGCGTTTGTGTAAAATTTCAAAAAGTCGAAAAAGTCAAAAAAGTCAAAAGAGTCAAAAAAGTCAAAAAAGTCAAAAAAGTTGAAAAAGTCGAAAACGTAGAAAAAGTCGAAAAAATCGTAAAAGTCGAAAAGTCGGAAAAGTCCAAAAAGTCAAAAAAGTCAAAAAAGTCGAAAAAGACAAGAAAGTCGAAAAATGCAAAAAAGTCGGAAAAGTCGAAGAAGCATTATTATTTTATCATGTAAATTAAATACATTGAATTTATTTTAATTATAAAACGATTGTCATTTATCACCGAACGAAACTCAAACCGTACACGATTCGGCCATATTATAGATTTCAATGAATTGGATTTGGAAGGTTGATATAATCAATAAACGCTTATGAAGAGTTACAAACAAATCAATTTTAGGTGGTACGAAGTTCACCGGGTCATCTAGTCTTCTTATATATAAAAATGAATCGCCGTGCGTTAGTCTCGCAGGATCTCGGAAACGACACGACCGATTTGAATTATATTTCTTTTATATTGTTTGGCTTGATTCAGGGGTGGTTTACAAAAAAAAATATTTAGAAAAAACCCAAAGGAACAGCTAAAAAATCAAAAAAATCGAAATTAGTACTTCTAGGGATGGCCACTTCGTATTTCTGTCAATAGATGGCGCTCTCTATATTTTCTAACAATAGATTCTATTGTTTGACAGCTACGCCATTCATAATTCATTCCGCGCGACTGTGTGAAATTGTTATTACATTTAACGTCGTTTTTTCTTTTAAAAAAGGTAGTGGGTTTGGAGAATAGATTTGTTCACTTTGATCAGCCATTATATAAAGGTAAATAGACTTTGCAGGCTTATACATAACTACAAATTTGGCCTTAGTCTGAGGATTTCAATATTGTTAAGTTCTCAAGGAATGTTCGACAGATTTGAGTGACTGAAAAGAATTCCGTGTCTTTTTACAGTGTTCATTATAATGCCGAGGAGAATAGGTAACATAGGTCGTCGAAGTCAGTCAAATGCGCGGCGATCTACTTCACGTGCAAGCCGCACTGATGACCAGCGAGCGACGGATAATGAAAATAGTCCTATTGGCATTGTCGGAATTATGTTTGAGAGCGACTGAAAATGAACGACAAGCGAATACATTGAGAATGCAACAATTTCGTGCACAACGTACACAACGCCAGCAATCACGACAAAATCAACATGACCGATTGCGCCGTCGCAGTGTTCCTGTCAACCTGGAACAAGCGGCATTCCATTACGATCCGGAAATCGATTACGGTGCGGAGAGATCAGTAGCAAGACTTTCACCTTCCCTTCTCCGACAGACTTACTACTTCGCACATCATCCCTCAAACAGTTTTGATGAAAAAACCAGTAGGGCAGTCCCCACCCTAAATAATGTAGTATATTCTGACCTTATATCGTCCCGGTCCCCTGGCTTGGACATCATATTTACAGACAGCTCTAAGGCAGAGGTTAGAAGTTGTGTGGGCGTGGGAATTTTCTACCACAACTGTAGAGTTGTCATGTTGTGGATTTATATTACTAAGTTTACCTTATACACACATTTTAAATTATTTGATTTTGTTTGTATTTCTTTTGATAAATTATTGACCTATTTATCCTTTGCAATATGCTATGATAACCGTGTTAGTCCGCTTTACAATATTTCTCATTTTTGCTTTCATGAGTGTGATTCTTGATTTCTTCCTCTTCTTTGCTATGGTGTGGATTTGACATTTTAACATCTTAGTCTGCTGTGAACATGCCCTTCAAATGATAAAGCTCTTTTCGTTTTCCTGTCAGGTCCTATAGATCGTAGACCACAGCCGATTTATTTTTAACCGACTTTAAAAAAAGGAGGAGGTTATAAATTCGATCGTATTTTTCTTTAAATGTTTGGGACCTCAGAAATCCGTCATTTATGAATTGCTTTGGAAAATTCTTTTTATTTGAAAGGATGTACTTCCAGATTTATTTATTTATTTATTTATTTATTTGCAGCTCTTATAAAAAACATATACAAAAAAAAACAAGAACACACAGATTAAAAATTAAAACTATAAATAGACAAAGACAATGAAATAAAGCTACAAACGCTGCAAATTAGGGGTATCCTCAGGATATCTCTTATCCTGGTTTTCAGGACAAACCTATTAATTATTGATACATAGGTATATGATTTTTAAAATAAAATAACCAAATCAAATAAATCTTAAAACAAAAAATCCAAATAATCATAATCAAATAAATACACAAATCGAAATAATCAAAATCAAGATATTTAACATCAAATGATATTAAAAGAAAATAACGTAATTACATAAATTTAATAATCTACATATAATAAATCAAAAATAATCAAAATCAAAATATTTAACATTAAATAATCAGGTTACAAATTAATAAATAAACGAAGACAATAGTAATAATCCAATTAGCAATAGTTATTTTAAAATAAAATCAAATTATGACATCTAAATATCTTCCTTAAATAATAAACTTTTAAAGTGGTCCTTAAATACTGCAATTGATTTCGATCGCAAAGCCATTCCCAACCGTTTCCATACAACCGCAGAATAATACGAAAAGCTGCACTGGAAATGTGTAGTTTTGTGCTTGGGTATTATAGCAAGTTGTTCACGTGCCCGTGTTGAATGGACATGCCGGTTACGGGACCACGTCATAATCGAGTAAAGATATCGCGGCTGTTTATTGCGTAGATTATATATAGATTCGTCACATCTTTATCAAAATTTTGTTCTGATGATGTGATCCATGAGGAATTGAAGGAACTCCTCAAATATTAACATATGAAGTTGAAAATTGACATGTTGGTTCAGCTCCGATGACAATGCATTTTATATAGGAAGCATGCCCTGATTCTATACCCAGGATTAGCTCCCGACGAGGGGGCTCCTCAGCGGTCAACAGCACAGTCACGAAATTGTGTATATGCATTCAATTATGACAGCCCGATCTAAGTTTCATCAAGACAGGACTGCGGCGCCCAGGGATGGCTTCCAACGAGGGAACTCCTCAACGGTCAACAGCACAGACACGAAATTTTGTATACGCATTTAATAATAATAGCCTGTTCTACGTTTCACCATGACATGGCTGATGCACTTATTAAAAAAAATAACTCAGTTATTTTTGTTAACATTTTGTTTATTACCTGCAACTTTGCATTACAAAGATCTAGGGGCTAATTTTCTTGAGAAAAAATACGCTTTCTTTGATATGAAATATGGTCGTAGCTATACCGTACCACCCACGCTATACTTAATCCGTTTTCACCGTAAACATGGAATCGTCCATCGATTAAGACTTCTCCTCCGAAGAACAAATATGAGGGGCTAAACGTCGTCGTCATACCGATTGTGTTCAAGGCATGTTATACAAGTGGTACCTACTTTTAATTCCTTCCATGACCTGATTTTTTCGCTTACTGTCCTTTACACTTTTTTTCGCGTGTCCTTTCAGCAGTTTCATGTATATCACCTACGGTCTTTTTTCCATAATGTTTTATTCTATCTATCTTCTTATATCATATAAATAAAAATGAATCGCCGTGCGTTAGTCTCGCAAGATCTCGAAAATGTCTCGACCGATTTGAATGATTATTCTTTTGTTTTGTTTGTCTTGATTCAGGGGTGGTTTAAAAAAAAATATTTAGGAAAAATTAAAAGAAACAACTGAAAATCGAAAATATCGAAATTGGTCTTTTTGGGAAATAAGCCCCTTTCAATAGATGGCGTTCGCGGCGATCCTATTGTTTGACAGCTGCGCCATCCATAACTGTTATTCATTGCGTGCGTTTGTGTAAAATTTCAAAAAGTCGAAAAAGTCAAAAAAGTCAAAAGAGTCAAAAAAGTCAAAAAAGTCAAAAAAGTTGAAAAAGTCGAAAACGTAGAAAAAGTCGAAAAAATCGTAAAAGTCGAAAAGTCGGAAAAGTCCAAAAAGTCAAAAAAGTCAAAAAAGTCGAAAAAGACAAGAAAGTCGAAAAATGCAAAAAAGTCGGAAAAGTCGAAGAAGCATTATTATTTTATCATGTAAATTAAATACATTGAATTTATTTTAATTATAAAACGATTGTCATTTATCACCGAACGAAACTCAAACCGTACACGATTCGGCCATATTATAGATTTCAATGAATTGGATTTGGAAGGTTGATATAATCAATAAACGCTTATGAAGAGTTACAAACAAATCAATTTTAGGTGGTACGAAGTTCACCGGGTCATCTAGTCTTAAATAAATCTGTAATAATCTAATCTGTAATAATAATAAATAATAATCTGTAATATTATAAATATTATATGTAATAATATAAATAATATTACATATTAATAAATGTAATATTATAAATAATAATCTGTAATATAATAATAATAAATAGTAATCTAATAATAAATAATAATAATCTGTAATAATAATAATCTGTAATAATAATAAAATCTGTAAATAAAGCTTTCGAAATGTGGCCGACAATCCATAGACTTGTAAATTCATCAACAGATTTTTTTCTTACTTCAATGTGTAAAAATTAACCATCCTGGCTTTAATTAGATAATATATCGTAATAACATGTATCGATTAAAGTACAAATTATTTACTTAGTACTTACTACTTACAGAATACAGAATATTATTTCCTTTACAACTTCACAATCGTGTAGGAATGACCAATCAATCAATCAATTAAATCAATCTTAAATCAGTTGCTCAATCCCAAAATGTTCTAATTAACAAAAAAGACTGTTATATAACAATTAACAACAAAAAATAGTACATTAAATTATATTGGTAAGTACGTTGATTTTTTAGAAGTTGTTTAGCTCATATATTGATTTTTAAAAGATATACCCGGATGGATCTCTTGAAAATTCAACGTTTTCATCACCTTTAATTTATTAGTCAATTCATTAAAAGCTTAAGTCCTATGAACATAAATACTAGTCGCCGGAACTTCGGCATACGCGGTATAATCACTTGGAGGTGGTGGGCTTAGAATAACCTGTTGCTTCTTTCTATCCTGATGCTTCTACTCAGAACATTTTGCATTTTACATCGGTCCTTAATACATGTTGGAAATTTGTAACTCTGCAGACGTCAGGAAGTTAGTGACAATTAACTTGAAAGATACCGTTACATTGATAGATAGATAGATAGATACATACAAACATACATGTTAAGCTAATAAAAGCGTTATAAATAAAATAAGTATTAGTTTTTTCAAAAACATGCTTTAAAAAGTACTGCCCTAAGAACCAAAAAATAATGTACCACTCTGTTGCGGTTGCGGTTGCGTTTGCCCAAAATTTATGGAATTTTAAGTATAGTAAAATTTATTAGCAACTAAAATCGACAATTGCTTAATTATTACTGAATCATTTAATTCGATTTTATCTTAATTGTATCTTTAAATTATAAAGTAAGGGTGAAGTAATTATTTCTATATCTCGTAAATTTTAAATAAATTAATTGCATATAATTTCAATTAAATTACATTTCGAGTTCCAAAGCCAATCGTGCTCCCGGTAATTAACTCAGGGGCGATTTTTTTTAACACGCTTTTATTAGGTCGACCTATATGTAACTAACTATGTAATGGAATCTAAGGTAACTAATTTAACCATCTTCCAATGACCGTAGCGTCATGAAAATTGGCAGCTGTATGTAGTTCTGATGACAATACAATAATATGGTACTGTCGAACTGATCTGATGATGGAGTCGGAAGATATGAACTGGAACTGTATGATGGAACATCGTATCATAGCTATATTTGTACTCGTTAGAAAAGTCTTAGAATGAACTCTGACCACGATTAGGTTTCAAGGTCTGATGATGAAGCCGGAAGATAGGCATTTTTTGGTTTTTACGTGCATTTATAGAAGCGTGTTTTTAGTGTTTTTTTTTAAACTATTATTTTTTTTAAAGTTAACTGCCAATTTTCTTGAATCTTTAAATTATAAAGTAAGGGTGAAGTAATTATTTCTATATCTCGTAATTTTTAAATTTATTAATTGAAAATAATTTCAATTAAATTACATTTCGAGTTACAAAGCTAATCGTGCTCGCGGTAATAAAATGAAGGGCGAAGTTAACTGCTAAATTTCTTTTTTATTCAATTAACTACTTTGTGTGATTTTTGTAAAACACACAATTTTACGCTCAATAAAAAGCTCAGTTTTTAAGATATAATCATGAATTTTCACCATTATTTTTAGGTTGATTTTTAAACCCGATAAAATTATACTAGTATGTAGAATGTAGTTGCTTGTTACATTTTCGGGAGATTTCACATCTATGGTCTCATTTCTTTTCTATGGTCTCATTTCAATTCTATGGTGCCATTCAATTATTTGGTCCCGGGATATCCAGAAACACAAATATTCCAAAGTGATTTTGCCATAATATGATGTAACTTTTTCGGCGCTGGCTCTTGGTGTATACAGAACACGCGAGTCAACACCAAAACTAATAGTAATACACAACATCCTTGTAGATAATATACCTATTAAACTGCATATAAAAGACTTAAATTAATAATGGAATAGTAATCGTCTGTTGATATTGATTAAACTCGTCACTAAAAATGATTAAGGTAAGAAAGCTTTCTCTAAAATAGATATGAAGTATTTGTTTTACCTGAACAATTAGACGATTAGATCAAGATAAAAAGTATTCACTAATATAAAGTATTAACACTGCGATAAAACAATCGTTAAAAATGAAAACAATTATATTTGGTCATTATAAAATATTGCTATTGTTAGTGCTTTGCTAAAAACATACAAGTTTTCATTATAAACATCAACGAGTTCACTAACTTCAGGTGCTGACGCTGACAAAAAATTACAGAAAGAATGTTTTTTGGACTTGTTAGGATATTTTGTCTACTTGTTTTTGGACTTGTTAGGATATTTCGTACAGATTATTGTACAAAAAATCTTGGTTGAAAATCACATATTTATTTTTAATTTAGAACTTAGTTACTGAGAAATGAATTACGGAATATCCGAAAGCTTAACAAAAAAATATTTACCTGGGTAGCGAATTCCTAAACCAATAAAAGTTGTTGAAAATTTTAGATTCGTGAATGTAGAATGTTTGTTACCTCAGATCTCCTAGCTCAAAGTCTGAAAACCTATAAAGTCCATTTTTTTAATGAGTTACATTTACAAAGTTACCCCTGAAGTACTCATTGATGATATTTTCTTTAATGCATACTAGTATTTATTATTCTATACCTGTTTGTATAAGAAACTGTAATATAAAATGCCTAACATCCCCTAGAGGATAAAAAATGTTAAAATATTTTTTTTCAGTTCGGATTTTTGTGTTTTGCACTGGTATTCATAGCCAGCCAAATTAATGCTCGTAAGTATACTAGAAAATCTTCCATCACCGCATAAAGAATGATTATTTATTTCTATTATTTTATTTTTAGGTTATATTACAGTAAACGATGTTATTGTTGACCAATTTGACTTCGAAATAACCGAACAAGATACGGTCGAAACCTTCAAAGACAAAGTTAAAGAGGAGAAAAATGTCAACATTGATGATCTCATATTTTACTGCGGTATTGTTAATATGGAGCAAGAAAAATTACAAACACAGAATTGCCCAGAAAATGATAAACTACAGGCAATTAACTTTGAATTGGTATTTATGATGAGTTAAACTAATTATCGAATATGAATTCATTTGAACTGTATCATGTAATCAAATGTTTTAATTCTAGATTGTAGGACTAAATACTACAAGGGGTAATGAATATTTCCCGGATATTCCAGTGGAGAGTGGAGGTTGGTTCAAAGATTAAAAATAGGTACCTCTTCTGTTAAAACATAATTTGAAATATAATTTAACAAATTATATAATAACATTTATAACAGTAATCATGTACTTAAATTATTTAGTGTACTAGGGAGGGTCAACACTATTAAACTGAAAACCAGCAACGGGAAAAGGTTTTTTACTTTTATGGTGCATTTCTATGCTATTTCAAGCGAGTGCAACATAGTTTCAGAACATTCTATTATTACTTTCCAATGATACAACATTCATCCATCCGCCATCCATCCATCCATTATATAGCCAATTATGGGCTCAGTGAAAGTGTACCTAGTCAATGTATGTGTTTTGGGATGAAGAATATTCCCTAACTCTTTGTATATATAACTCGAATACTTTTACTTTTTTACCCGACTTCATAAAAAAGGAGGAGGTTATCAATTCGGTTGTATCTTTTTTTTTAATGTTGGTTACCTCAGAACTTCGTGACTTATGAACCGATTTGGAATTTTTTTATGTTTGAAAGGATAGACTTGCAGATTCACATTTGTTATAATTCTATTCTGATGATGGGATCCATGAGGAATTGAGGAAATATGAAGTTGAAAATGTACATGTTAGTTCAGTTCCGATTACAATGCATTTTTTTATGGTAAGCATGATCTGATTCTACATATTGAGATGTCAACTACAACGGGCGAGCCCGTCACCACAGGACGTTTTAACGATTAGTCGTTCTATCGACCTGCAGTGAGCGTAGAAGACTTTGGACATAACAATCCGACGTCTAGCTACGCCACAACCCGTAAGAGTCCAACGCCTTACCGCGAGTTAGCCAGGAATAAACCCGGCGGCTCGAGATACTCGCGCCCTTACTTCCAATTGTGACCAGATTTCTCCGGTCTCTCGATTGGTTCCGAGTTCGAGGTCGCTTGCACGGTCCTCTACCTTATGAAGCTGTGAAACGGTGTACACCGAATCTATCGCGGACCAAGGCGTCCTTTGCCCGGCTCTGAACCGGGATCGGGTGGCCAATGGTCATTTCAAGAGCAGTCGCCGTAGGGTACGCAACCACCCCCGCTCTATAGGAAACAATACAGTTTCCAGACTCCCCCGACTGTCACTCTGAGGTACGGCCCGATCAGCGTCACCAAAACCCCGACCATGGGCTGTCCACAGGGGTCAGTGTTGGGTCCTAGCCTTTGGAACATTCTCTTTGATGATTTCCTCGGTCTACCTTACCCGGAGGGGTGCACCGTCAGCGCTTATGCAGACGACGCTCTTCTCCTGGTGGGCGGCAGGAGTCGCGCAGAGGTCGAGAGAAGGGTGGCTGACTCGCTGGACCTGATCCTCGGATGGGGTCAGCGAAACAGACTCACCTTCTCTCCGACGAAAACTCAGGCGCTTCTCCTGAAGGGACATCTTAAGCGGAACCCTGTCATCAGGATGAACGGTCGCCCGGTATCCTTCCCGGCCACCGTTCGATACCTGGGGGTGACGCTTACGGCTTCCCTTTCCTTTCTTTCGCACGCAAAGATTACAGCCGAAAAATCCCGGGATCTATTCTTTGCGCTCCGCGGAGTGAGTCGGGCCGACTGGGGAATTCGTTTCCCGGCGGTCATGACTATCTATAAGGGCGTCTTCGTCCCGCGTGCGACTTATGCCGCACGCGCTTGGACAGAGTCTGCTGTTCCTGAGGCGACGCGTATCGCGCTGCTGCGCGGACAGCGCATCCCTCTCGTGGCCCTGACCGGGGCGTACAGAACGACGTCCACTCTTGCGTTACCCGTCATCGCTGGCGTTCTGCCGATTGACCTGGAGATTCTGGAGCGTGCAGCGTTGTCGCGGTACCGCCGGGGCGAGCCGGTAGTCCTTCATGGCCTGTCGATCGACCCGGTGGCGCACCGAGCTGGGGAGTTTGCCCGCCTGATTCGGGTGGAGTCCTTGCGTGTCTGGCAGGCTAGATGGGACGCCGGGGGTACGGGCCGCCTCACCCATTGCTTTTTCCCGTCCGTCGCAGTGCGGATGGCAAATTCGTTTCTGCGGTTCGACCACCATACCACGCAGCTGGTTGGGGGCCACGGAGAGTTCAGAGCCAAACTATTTGACTTTGGACTTGCCGATGACCCCCGGTGCGCCTGTGGGTATGGTCGCCAAACTGCGGAACACGTAATTTGGTCTTGCCCAATTCTAGCGGCTGCACGGGAGAAGTTGATGGATGCAGTGGCCGCGTGCGTTGGGCGCTCTCCGATTTGGTACCCGGATCTGGTCAGTTGTAGGAGCTGCTTCCAGTCGTTTGGCGAGTTTGTGGAGCACTGGGTGGCTTCTTGGGAAAGCATGAGGCCTCGGGATACCCCCCAGGGGGTACCTTCTTCCTTGGTGGCGTGATTCGGCGGCTACTTCCAGCCCGAAGTGCCCGTCTTTGTGTCCGTCTCTTTACCGCCCCGAGGGGCGTTTCGTTCTTTGCAGGATCCAGGGATTCCTCCCCCCCGTGGCTGCTCCGAGACCTGCCCACGGACCGTGCGCCTCCACCATCATCGTTTCAGGAGCGTCCTCTACCCCGCTCACCGGCCCTAAATTTGTGATATTTGTTGTTTTTTTTTTCTTTTCTATTGTGAATATGGTAAATTTAGTATTATTTTTGTAAATTTTTACTTTGTAAATATCTTTTATTTTAAATAAATGGGTTCTCGGGGCGGTACGGGGGGGGTGGTTTACCCTATTTCACCCCCTGCGCGTTCTACCCTTCTGGTACGCGCAGGGTTGTCGTAGCACGACATCCCGGGCAGACAAGACGACCCTCGTCGTTATAACTGCCCGGGCGGTGGGCGGGGTTTGCTGCCCTCACCTACCGCCTTGAAACTCTTAACTGTTAGTCGGAGTGCACAATCGATTGGCTTGCGCCGCACGGTGCGCAGACCATCCAGGAGCGCCAGAGGTTTGATTCCCAGGGGAAACTGTTTCCAGAGTCCTACCCAGGTTCGCACCCCGTGCGTGGAGGCCGTCGGATGGGTGTTGACCCGTGAGTGTGACCGACCCTGAACACATGGGTCATCGTGGCCAACTCATCATGGGCCCGTTAGCTCCCGATCTGATTCTACACCCAGGGTTGGCTCTCGACGAGGAGACTCCTCAACGGTCAACAGCACAGACACACAATTTTGTATATGCATTCAATTTCTACAGCCCGTTTTAAGTTTCACCGAGACAGTACTGCGGCACCCAGGGTTGGCTTCCAAAGAGGAAACTCCTCAACGGTCAACAGCACAGACACGAAATTTTGTATAAGTATTAAATTGTGATTTGCCCTTTTAAATTTTACGATGACATGGCTTAAGCACTTGTTTAAAAAAAAATGGAGTCGGCTTTTTTCGTACAAATTTTATATTATTGTGAATATCATACATTTACTTCAATAATTACCCCTAAATATTTAGTATCCCTGACCTTGTTTAATGACCGGCATGCACATTTCGAGACATTTTGGCATAAATAAATTGAAGACCTGATTACAAAAACAATATTTGTCAAGAAAGTGAAATTTCAGGAAACAAATGTAATCTTGTAGTATTTTCTCTACTTCAACAGATGGCATCACCATCTTAATTTGGTAATCTTTTGACAAAGGTGTTTTAGCTAGCAAGTCGTCAATTGTGATTAAGTGACTCAGATTAAAATTGAATGTGAAGCAACGAACTATTAAGATTATTCTTCCAGTCATTAACTCCAAGGATTGAGAGTATAAACTTAAGACTATTATTAAATATTTACAGGATTTTATTTGCTGTTTGGGGCTTTTGTAAGATCTTTATGTGCCTTGTACACTGCGACCATTGCTGATCTAATGTGTTCGCCACCTGCTATAGTTCTGCGCTAAGCCTCGTGTCATTTAAGAACCGCAACAGGCTTTTGGCGCCAGATTGTTTTACCTCCTCAGGTTGGAGGCAATGAGCACCCAAGTGCGTGTATTTTTTACGCATCAGCGGGCCACACTCGCACATGAGGTGCAGGGGAGTCTTTTCTGCCCCTTGACAGAACCTGCACATTTTTGTGTCCCGGAGCTTGAGGTTGTACATGTGTCTCTTCAGGCCACAATGCCCCGTGAGCGCCCTCACCAGTATGCGTAGATTGTTCCTATTTAGCGACAAGGCCTCACGGCCAGTCTTAGCCGGGGTGCGCACTTGCGGCCTGGCAGCGGCGGCCACGCCGCGGCGGCCAGCGAGATACTACGAAATGTATGGAATCGCCGTCGACCGCGCGCACTTGGCCGCGGCGGCCAACGAGATACTGCGAAATGTATGGAATCGCCGGCCGGCGCGCGCACTTGGGCCGCGCGGCCAGGTACGTATCTCGTTGGCCGCCGCGGCGGACGGATTGTTTAAAACATATTTGTTCGAGCATTAGGTTTGCAAGGGTTTTTGGTACGCCACAGCAAGGTTCAGGGCCGTAAATCGTTCCCTTTGCTCCCGTCTTAGCAAGTTCGTCGGCTTTTTCATTTCCCTCGATTCCTGCATGGCTGTGAACCCATCTTAGAATTGCCCTGTTCTTTTCGCCCAGGGATTTCAGTAGTGATACGCAGTTTTACACCAGCTTTAAATTAATGGTATTCAAAGGTAGTGCCATAAAAGCTGCCTTGCTGTGCGAGTGGATATAGATACGGTGGTTGGCTTAGTTCTTATGGAGGTTGATATCCGCACATTCAATAATGCTAAGGCTACCGGCCTCCCAGTGCAGTCTCTGACATATTACCCAGAAAAACTCAATATTGGATAACTGCAATATACTTAACATTGAGTAAAACAGATTGGGTGCTAATGGGCTTCGTTGGAGTTGGCCACGAAGACCCATATGTTCAGGGTCGGTCATACTCACGGTTAACGGAAAGCCCGGGTAGGACTCTGGCCTGCGAGCCAGTTTCCCCTAGGAGCCAACTTTCTGGCGCTCCTGGACGGTTTGCGCACCGTACGGCGTCAGCCAATCGATTGTGCATTCTGACTAACAGTCGGGGGAGTCTGGAAACAGTACTGTTCCGATTCCGGATGAACGGCCGAGCAAAGGATGCCGTGGTCCGCGATAGATTCGGTGGACACCGTTTCACCGCTACTTAAGGACCTCGAACCCGTAACCAGTCGGAAGAGACCGGAGTAATCTGGTTGCAACTGATGGTAAGGGCGTTAGTGTCGGCCCGCTGGGTAACATACGAGTACATTATTATTGAGTCGCTTTTATACGAGATATTTCAACCAAAATCGAAGTATTACTAGCGAGCCCTCTGGTGGACCGATTTCGACCAAATCCAACCAGACACACACACAGACAGACACACACACACACACACACACACACACATAAGGACTCCCAGGCATACTTCAGTCTGGAAATGGTCTTAATCGTCTCAGGGGGGGGGGGTGAAAATGTATATATGCGTCTTCATCTCGAAAAAAAAATATTTGCGCGCTCACAATTACCTCTGACGCGAAAGTTGAAATTGGTTGTGTCACCCCAAAACTTTCCCAGCAAGTAGCAAAGGACTGATTTCATCTAAATATTCATTTCATAGATAAAATCGATGCACGCCCCTCTCTCGGCCGGCATATGAACCCGTTTGGGTTCCGTTTTAAAAACCGCCTCGAGCGGCGTGGTTCGTTCCTTGGCTAGCCTCGGGTGTTATAGCCTCGGGTGCTCGTGGTGTTATAGCCTTGGTGTGGCTCGTGGTGTTAGCTCGTGGTGTTAGCTCGTGGTATTAGCTCGTGGTGTTAGCTCGTGGTGTTATAGCCTCGGGTGCTCGTGGTGTTATAGCCTCGGGTGCTCGTGGATCTGAGCACTTATTATACGAATTTAAATTAACTGGGCACTGAAATGCTTCACAGCATCCCAATGCCCTCGTTCTCAACTATTTTTCTCACATCTGAGCACCAGATTTCTACATTTTTTCCGAAAACTTTCGTAGGTTCGATGCGTCCGACTGAAAATTTTGAATGAATTCCGGAAGCTAGTCGTCCATCCCTTATATACCACCCCTATCGATGTGACCTTTTTTTACTGATTTAACCCATAACTATTGACTAATCAGTCATTAAACGATCTGATTTATCTATTTTTCGTTAAATAACGCTCTGCCACGTTGCCAACAAGCGAATTTCTTAATGATAATGCGTGCTTCCAATTCTACATATGATTTTAAGTATTTATTTTACGTATTATGAGAAAATTGATGTTTCATATTCGGCGGGAAATGCCGTACTTTTGACTTGATTTTGCCGCGTTTTCCGTGCGTCGTTTCCGCTTTCGAAGCGTCGTCTGCTCAATAGAACATTTCGATCCTTCTAGAAGCTTTCCTTGTTTCCTTTTCTGTTTTCGAAACAATAATATAAACTAGTTTATTTCAATTTTATTTATTGATAGTATTTTTATCTAGTAATTCCTCTATTTTAATTAAGTGTTTCTAATTTCCTCATTTTAACAATTAAATTTTATTTTGACTGGCAATTATTTGGTGATAAATTCTTTTGACTTCATTGATTCTGCTTCATGCATCGATATCGATTATGTTTTCCAATTTCTCTTAATAATAAATTAAATGTCCTTCAAATGACGTTATCAATATTGCTATTAAATTCTCCCATAATTCCTACTATTTAATGAACCCCTTCTTATATTTTTTGAAAAACCGATCGGTCGACCTTTTATGACCATAACTATGCTTCTATTGTCTATTTGTCAATATATTGATTTTTACGTCGGTTTTTCGTAAAAATCTCAAAATATGCTAATTTCTTACCAAATACTTCGGATTGTCTATATTTAAGCCCCTAATGATGTCCTTAACTCTCACAAACTACTCAAAACCCTTTATTTATGCGACGATGGCACTGCGCTCTATAGTTTAGCAACCGCCATTTTTTCATCTGTCAGTTTTAGTTCCTAATTAAATCGCTAGATGTCACTATGATCTTTTTAAGTGCAATTTAATTTTAAAAATTCGATTAATCTATTATGCGTTTTGTTTAGCGCTGCTAAGCGCTCATGTGATGATTTTCAGATCATTACACTCAATCCCTGCCGCTGGCAAATGACGGAAATTATATATTTTTTTCAGATTGGATTTCTGTGTTTTGTGCTGGTAATGATTACCAGCCAAATCGATGCTCGTAAGTATGATAGAGAATCTTCTATCGCCGCAAAAAGATGCTTAGTTTATATTTTTATTTTTAGGTAACATCACGGTAGTCGATATGGATTCAGATAAGTTCGACTTCGAAATAACCGAGAATGATACGGTCGCAACCGTTAAAGTCAAAGTGAAACAGGAGAAAAAGGTCGATATTGATAAATTCGTGTTCCTTTGCGATGACGAAATGTAGGATGACGATATAATAACACAAAAATGCCCAGAAAATGAAATAATTCAGGCAGTCAATCCTGGACTATATGTGCCCCCCGCGTTTATAGATCCCCCCCCCCCCCCCCCCCGTCAAGGTAAACCTGGCAATGTATTTATGATGGACGAGTAGGAATTCATATGAATTGTATTTCAAAATCAAATGTTATAATTGCAGGTATCAAAAGTAAATTTTTCAATGAGGTGTGAATATATCCTGGAAATTCGTCTACAAAACTGTGACATTTTACCCATCTATATAAAATATTTCTTCTGTTTTAATTTACAACATAGTCTAACCAAATATATATTAAAATGAATAAAAGGCATCATGTATTTAATTACCTATTTGGTGTATGCTCAACTCTATTAAACTGAAAACCAGAAACGAGAAATATCAGAATTTGTAAAAATATTTTTTTGTAATAATTGGAAAAACAGTAAATATGAAGGTATACATACCGTCATGACGCTACTAATAGGAATGTGCGCTTATAAGGTTAGATAGGATGAGGTGAGGCGGTAACAAGTTTCTCGGTCCTAATTTCATCTTGATGATACTGTCTGATGATTTCTTTAAAGTCGTAGGTACGTACTCAAATCAGTATTTCTCTCTCCTTTATTTCATAGTATGACAACCTATACCTGTGACTCTGCCCGCATCATTTTTTTCTGCTGATGTATAGCGCATTGCACAAAGCGATTTTATTCTCTTTTACTTTAGCAGTTTTATTCTCTTTTATTTTTCTGGCCCACCAACCGACGAGGACAAAAAATATTGTGAACGTGCTAAAAAAAAAAATGAAGTCGGAAATACCTATTTTGAGCCCCCCTGAAACGATTAAGGCCATTTCAAGGTTGAAGTCCGACAACTACCCCCGCTCTATAGGAAACAGTACTGTTTCCAGTAACAGTACTGTTTCACACAATCGATCGGCTTACGCTCCATGGTGCGCAAACCGTCCAGGAGCGCCATAAGATTGACTCCTAAGGGAAACTAGCCCTAAGGCCAGAGCCTACCCGGGCTCGCACTCCATGTGTGGAGGCCGCCATATGGGTGCTGATCTGTGAGTGTGACCGACCCCGAACAAATGAGTCTTTATGGCCAACTCAACAAGGGCCCGTTAGCTCCCGAAGTACTATTACTGTCCCGAGTAACCCATTTTACACAGTAATTCATCAGTTGTATAACAGTTCTTTTGCATAAATTTCTTAGCAACACAGTTGTGGACGCCATTAAGGATCTGTTACTTCTGCCAGGTTAGCTGATATCTGACACTTTCCTTAGGGCAGAACGAATGGCAAAAGTCACTGTCACCTGCATCGAAACTGTCTCTCTGAGCTTACAAGAATTAAAGACATTCTCGCCGATTGCGCGGATCGAAACAATACTTTATTATTAGGTAGAAACCTATTAAATAAAGCAAAAGATTTAAATAATACGGCTAGATTTAATGTAATTACTAGTTTTAATTTTTGGTATTGTTTTTATTGTTTTATTTTTGGTATTTGTAATATTTCTAATGGCTGTAATTGTATATTGACGTGACAACGTCTTATAAATCGATGGAGCCTGCTGCACGCTCGAAAAAACATGACTCATGCGGCGTTACCTCGCTCTGAGGCGTTCCATTTATTATATTTTTTATTCAATATAAATGCTGCCATCTACCGGTTGCGACAAGAATTATTTACTAACCTCAGTCTAAAATATTACGAATGAAAATCACTAGATTGATTTAAATTCTTGACATAAATTTATATGTATTCTTGGTATACGGAATGTTATTACTGAATGGACAATTTTCTTGTGGGTATAACGAAGTGCAACAAAGTAAGCAACTTTTATTTTTAAAAAAAGTATGAAAAGCTATCATTACGATGCGCTATCTAGCGGTTGGTAAAATGTCGCTGATATTGTTTATTTACGACGTATTACTTACCGCTAGATGGCGCAGCGTGCTCAAACGCTTCTCAAACCGTTATTTAACAGTTTGAGATTTCAAACTTTCAAATTTAAAAAAACAATAAACTTTAAACAATAAACAATTATACTGCTATACAATAATACATTTACATGTTGTAGTCAAATCGGTGAGTGTAAAAGCATATATTTTTGGGTGTTTGTAATAAACAATATCAGAATCTTAAATGAAACTGCTTCAAATGCAGCCATTCCATCAGTATTTTCTTATGACGTTGTCACGTTCAACTATCGTCAGTAAACCGACTTTACAGACAACCGTTTTTTTTTAATATTTTAAATTCCTTTTCATTAAAAACAATATTGACTTTTAAATTTAGGAATAAAATTTCATTTTATTTATCATATTCACTGAAGTGGAAAATGGGTTATAATTAGTCGATTTCTAAATAACATTTTAAAATGTAGATTATACTATATTTTTAATTGTCAACAGAACAAATAGAATAAAAAACACCTAAATGTCTAAGACAAGTTTTTAATGCATTATTAGTATTTAATGCATTATTGGATGGATATTTCTTCCCCATGTTTAATGATCGATTTCAAAGTTAGCACCTTTTTACAAAAAAAATATCTTGAAATAGATCGCGTCAAATTGTAAAAATAAGCGACGCAGCGCCTAAGACAATACCGCCTTCGTATGCAGCCACGCACGGACTGGACTTGCCAAGGGAATGTCGAGCGGGTCGCAATATACGGAAGGACCATTTTTGCTTGTGCAGCATACAATTCTATTGAAATTGCGCTTGACAAAAAAATATTTTTTTGTTTTTTTGGAAGATTATAATGGAAAAAATAAAATAATTAAAAATAAAGCAATGTTACATTTTGAACATTTACTTCGTACTCATTACCAACATGGTTTTAAGTTGCTTACCAATTTGAAACCATGCATTAGTGAAAACAAAACATTAGTTTAATGCATTATTATTCTATGTGTTTGTTTTCTTAAGATATAGTTTATCGATACGTTCCTGTATGTAGTTGGGCACTTATTGATTTTCATTGATTAGATATTGATTTATAAACACCTAAATTAACTTCAGTCTGTGTCTCAATTGCGATTTTTAAATTTAATATACCTGAAATACTGCTATTTATCGGAACGCATTAGAATTACCCTAACTAGTAAATTTAACAGTCATAGCTGTCGTATGGAGTACAACTGCTAGAGGGAAGGCTTGTCTTTATTTTGAGTGGTAGTGCATCTTCCTCCCAAAGGTCCTATACGACATAATGTAAGGTACGCTAAAAAAGTTACTAGATAACGGAGATTCCATATTAATTTACCAAAATATACAATTAACATTAAAGATAGGTAATATTCATAACCATTACTTATTTTTGTAAACTAAGAATGATTTAACAAGATCACTATTTTTTATGGGCCCAAAACCCTTTTCTTAGTAGGGTGATTTTGTGCATTTAACTGTAAACAATAAAAAGAAAAAATATATTTTTTTAAAGTTTGTTTTCTAACAATGAGATTTTTCTATGCAGGTTATTTTTAATGAATAATCGAATTTAATTAATGTTAAACTTTTTTTATTTAGACTTTGGCTATCGAGGAAATAGCATTCTTATCTAAACTTTAGTATATTCGATATTTTTCTCAGAAACGAAGGCTTAAGCAAACATATTGGGATTCTCATTCATCACATTAATAAACTATGATCTTCATTACAGTTTGTTATGTGGAATAATCTTCTGTGAAGACACATATCCCCACTCTAAATATATATTTTTTTATACCAAAAAACCTAATGTTTTGTTTTAAATATTCAGTTTGATGCACAGGATCACATTGAAAAAAGGTATTTTTGGTTCCGAACTGCCTGCATAAAACCTTTTTTTAAATATGGTAAATACAATTTTATATTATAACTATAGGCATTGGTGATATAGGGTGTTTATACTAATTACTAGCTAACTATATAACATGATGGCAACCTCGACAGTTCGAGAAAGATAAAATAACGAAGTAGTTATCCCAACTTATGGATGGGGGGGACATTAATTTATAAAGAAGAATCAGGTGATCAACTCGATCCTTAGCGGATCAACCTTAGCAAAGTTGGTGTAGATAGCGTCCACTTGCTTTTGTCAGCCCATGGTCATTAGGATAAAGTTAGTATATTCTGCCAAGTTTGACGCTACCGAACGCTGTTTCAGAAATTTGTGTTGTTCGGCAACATGGGTTGTCGACTACAGCGAGCGAGCCCGTCACCTCAGGAAGTTTTAACGATTAGTCGTTCTATCTCCCTGGAGTGAGCGTAGAAGACTTGGGGACAAAACAGTCCACCATCTAGCTACGTCACAAGCCCGTAAGAGGCCAACGCCTTAACCGCGACATAGCCAGGAATGTTACCTGGCGTGGCATGTTCCAATTGAGAACAGATCACTCCGGTCCCTCGATTGGTTACGAGTTCGAGGTCGCTTGCGCGGTCCTCTCCCTTACGAAGCGGTGAAACGGTGTATACCGAATCTATAGCGGACCACAGCGTCCATTGCCCGTCTGTTCACGTGTTGTTCGGCAGGTAAAAATGTTGCAATATAAGAATATAACTGGGAGTATACCACCTTTTCGAACACTTTTCTTAGGACAGAAAGAATTGATATGGGCCTATAGTTACTAACTGTGTTTTTGCAGCCTTTTTTATGAATTGGAATTGTGAGTGCCTCTTTGCACTTCGTAGGGAACGTTCCTTGAGTTAACGACAGGCGGAAAGTCATAGAGAGAGGGTGTATCAGCTGAAGGGCGCATTTTTTACGAAGGGGTGTCTAAGTCACTTTTAGCGCCGTAATTCACGTCTAGGTCTCGAATGCACTTAAAGACGAACTCCTCAGTGATGACAATAAAACCCATGCTAGCGGAGCTAGTGTAGTCGCATAACGTTGCTGTTAATGACGCAGATAGTTTGATGGTTGGTTCAGATGATGCGCTATCTTTGCTAATACCCCTCTGAGCTGAGCTACTTTCCGAGTACACGGTTTGAAAGTACCGGCAGAAATATTCTCATTTTTCTGGCGCATCAGTGGCGACTTGGCCCTGTAGTATACTTAATATTCAGTAAATCAGATTATCATGATTTTATAAAGAGGAAAAAATAATTATTTTAAAAAAATTCTTATAATTAGGTAATTTGTTCTAACGGAATTGATGAGGCGTCGACCTTTAATATATTCATAATTATTATCATATAAATTACCATACGGAAAACGGGCTATTTAATAGGCCTGGTTTGACTAAATATAAATATATAGTATGTTCCTAACACAGCTCGACATTATTTCATAGGGTTAGGTATGTGAAACACAGTACGACCAAGGGTAAGTCTGGTCTTTTTAATTTTATGCCAAAACATGTTTTTCGATATTAGGAGATTTTTCGTACGGGAGATTATTATTCATGGAAATTATATTGAAAGTTATCTAACCCTTTTTTAATTAAGCGGTCCCTAGACGTGCAATATTATAGCGCAATATGTTTTTTTGTACAACATAACCATTGCCTTCTGTATCTGATATAGAGAAGGCAATGACATAACTGATCTTATGTGGGCAATATTGAAAGATTGTGCAATATATTGTGTGATGTTCAAGGTCTTGAAAATATTTTGTGCAAACGGAAAAATATTGTGCCGTCTATTTGCAACGTTGCGTAATATCCCGTCAGTTGGTCTTCACTAGCAGTCGTGTCAACAACTCGTCTCAACCACGCGTTATCATGGGTGACAAGAGGGCCGAAAAGAAATTTATTGTTGAATTTATTGAGGTGTATCGTAGTCTTCCGGCTCCGTGAGATGTGAAGTGCATAGATTATTGTAACCGTGCCAAAAAGGGGGAGCAGTACGATGTGCTGTTAGAAAAATACCCGGATGCTGAGAAACAAGAAGTAGTAAAAAAAAAATCTTTGCGTACAAACTTCCGGAAAGAATTGAAACGAATTCGCGATGCAGAGAAAAGTGGTGCAGGTGCAGAGGATGTCGAACCTTCGCTGTGGTATTTCGAAGAAATTATGTTTCTTGCAACCTAAGAAACACCTACTGCTTCAATAAGCACGATGGACATATCTGAGGATGTTGACAACAAGGATCATATCTGAGGATGTTGACAACAAATGAAACCAGCGAGTGCACAGTAATTTGTATATTTTATTAAACTTCTCTTGAAGTTTATCGTACCTACATATTATCAACTTATTATTTATCAAAATTAAGTAACTGTTCTTAATTAATTATTATTAATATTGTTATTACTAGGTATACCCTTTTTAAATAGGCCTATTGGTTGAGCCAGTTGCGCCTACAATTTTCCATTGCCATGAAACCTGGCCTTCATTCTTGAAGAAATTAGAATAGGCATCTCTGAGTTCTTTATCACTAGTTGTTGCGTTTCTGGAGGTAGTGTTTGGCTGAAGTGGTGTCTCATTTACAACATTCCTCCACGCTCCTTTCGTGACAACGCCTGCCTGCAAATCCTCACTATCCACGAGATTCGTAGTGGCTTAAGCTAGTGATTGGCGTTTGCGTAAGAAGTTATGTAAATAACAACATGCCAAGGCAACTGTTCCAGCCTTTTCTGCAGAGAGTGCTATTGGCTTATGTAGCACACCAAATCGGGTGACCGAAATCCCAACGGTATTTTCGATCATACAACGAGCACGACTCCATCGATAATTGAAAATTCTCCTTTCCCCATTTAATGCCGCTTGAGGGTAGGGTTTCATAAAACTTTCTGTCAAATCGAAGGCATCATCTCCCAAAAAAACGAATGGCAATATTTTCTCACTCTTCGGCGGTTGTGTTGGTTCCGGAATTCTCAATGTATTACCAGCAAGCGCTTGCCCGAATCTCGTGCAAATGATTACTCCACCGTCTGATATTCGCCCATTTACTCCTACATCAACCATCAAAAACTCATAGTACGCATTTGCCACTGCCGTCATCACAATGCTGAAGAATTTTTTATAGTTGAAGTAAAATGATCCAGAATTTTTGGGCTTCTTTATTGCGATATGCCTGCCATCGATTGAACCGAGCCCTTTTGGGAAATTCCAGTGATCGTTGAAATCGTGTGCAATTTGCTTCTATTCTTGTTTTGTAGTAAGTACCTGCAGCAGAGAAAAATAACATTTTTTAGGGTAACATAATTATTGCACTAACATCTCCACTACTTGTATGATCATGCTACATGATTTAATTTAGTTTTTTCTTTTTCTCAGGCGAATGATGAATCTCGTCAAAAGAACAGGAAACGTAAAGCTCCATATCCCACTGACGAATTGGTGAAATTGGCTTCCAAACGCCTTCAACTGCCAGAAGACGATAGTGACAAAATTTCTGTAGCTTGGGCAGTCGAGCTCCAAAATATCGACCCACAACAACAGTTGTTTGCGAAGAAGGCTATCAGTGATATTCTATTTGAGGGACAAATAGGGACCTTACATCTTAATTCAGTGTCAATTAACTTCTCAAGTGCGTCCATACCATATTGTGTTCAGTCCATCCCTACACTTCCCATCACTAACCCTCAATTCCGTCAGTATCAATCGCCAGACCCCTCCACGGAATACGCGGTGCATTTTCGCTACTTTTCAGTGAGGAAGTTACTTTCCAAATTCATATACACGTTCTGTACAATGTCAATTTTTGTTCTAGCCATGTATATTTGAATATTTAAATAAAATTATTTGAAATGAAAAAAGTACTTACCTTAATGTATTGCTTGAGGCAGTTGATCAGGGCAGTGCACGTTTCTTTAACAATGGGACTTATTGACTGAGGTGAAACAGCAGTTAAAAACTTCAAATCTTCAAGACTATTTATCGGTTGCGAGATATCGTAGTGTTAGGGGCAACCGTTGACTTGCAGGAATTGCATCGCGCATGACAGTGTTCATTTTACCGATTGCAGGAGTAACCAAAGCGAGGAGTTCATCAAATAATTCTCCGGTCATGTTCAATTACTCTCAGTTCTTCGACTAATTTTTCGTGGGTGTACTTCTCCCTTTCAATAAACCACTGTTTGGCCCATTTTCTACCTTTCTGCGAGCCCTTTCTCGTTTTTTGCACTTGCGGCTACAGCAATTATCACGAAACACAATTCACTTTCAGTCAACATGTTAACTTCATGAAATTCTGGCGGGGACTGTTTGTACAATGTAGTTGTACGTCTGTGCTCGCGATTGCGCAATATATTGCACAAACTTCAATATCGCCTCCATACGGTACAATTTTTTGCACAAATCAAAATATTGTACAATACAATTGACCAATAGGAGTCACCGTCACAATATTGTGCCACCCATATTGCACAATAATATTGCACGTCTAGAGACCGCTTTAGGCGTTGGTTACCGAGCATGAACATTTTGCATCCAGGAGCGCCAGAGGTTTGATTCCCAGGGGAAACTGTTTCCAGAGTCCTACCCAGGTTCGCACCCCGTGCGTGGAGGCCGTCGGATGGGTGTTGACCCGTGAGTGTGACCGACCCTGAACACATGGGTCATCGTGGCCAACTCATCATGGGCCCGTTAGCTCCCGATCTGATTCTACACCCAGGGTTGGCTCTCGACGAGGAGACTCCTCAACGGTCAACAGCACAGACACACAATTTTGTATATGCATTCAATTTCTACAGCCCGTTTTAAGTTTCACCGAGACAGTACTGCGGCACCCAGGGTTGGCTTCCAAAGAGGAAACTCCTCAACGGTCAACAGCACAGACACGAAATTTTGTATAAGTATTAAATTGTGATTTGCCCTTTTAAATTTTACGATGACATGGCTTAAGCACTTGTTTAAAAAAAAATGGAGTCGGCTTTTTTCGTACAAATTTTATATTATTGTGAATATCATACATTTACTTCAATAATTACCCCTAAATATTTAGTATCCCTGACCTTGTTTAATGACCGGCATGCACATTTCGAGACATTTTGGCATAAATAAATTGAAGACCTGATTACAAAAACAATATTTGTCAAGAAAGTGAAATTTCAGGAAACAAATGTAATCTTGTAGTATTTTCTCTACTTCAACAGATGGCATCACCATCTTAATTTGGTAATCTTTTGACAAAGGTGTTTTAGCTAGCAAGTCGTCAATTGTGATTAAGTGACTCAGATTAAAATTGAATGTGAAGCAACGAACTATTAAGATTATTCTTCCAGTCATTAACTCCAAGGATTGAGAGTATAAACTTAAGACTATTATTAAATATTTACAGGATTTTATTTGCTGTTTGGGGCTTTTGTAAGATCTTTATGTGCCTTGTACACTGCGACCATTGCTGATCTAATGTGTTCGCCACCTGCTATAGTTCTGCGCTAAGCCTCGTGTCATTTAAGAACCGCAACAGGCTTTTGGCGCCAGATTGTTTTACCTCCTCAGGTTGGAGGCAATGAGCACCCAAGTGCGTGTATTTTTTACGCATCAGCGGGCCACACTCGCACATGAGGTGCAGGGGAGTCTTTTCTGCCCCTTGACAGAACCTGCACATTTTTGTGTCCCGGAGCTTGAGGTTGTACATGTGTCTCTTCAGGCCACAATGCCCCGTGAGCGCCCTCACCAGTATGCGTAGATTGTTCCTATTTAGCGACAAGGCCTCACGGCCAGTCTTAGCCGGGGTGCGCACTTGCGGCCTGGCAGCGGCGGCCACGCCGCGGCGGCCAGCGAGATACTACGAAATGTATGGAATCGCCGTCGACCGCGCGCACTTGGCCGCGGCGGCCAACGAGATACTGCGAAATGTATGGAATCGCCGGCCGGCGCGCGCACTTGGGCCGCGCGGCCAGGTACGTATCTCGTTGGCCGCCGCGGCGGACGGATTGTTTAAAACATATTTGTTCGAGCATTAGGTTTGCAAGGGTTTTTGGTACGCCACAGCAAGGTTCAGGGCCGTAAATCGTTCCCTTTGCTCCCGTCTTAGCAAGTTCGTCGGCTTTTTCATTTCCCTCGATTCCTGCATGGCTGTGAACCCATCTTAGAATTGCCCTGTTCTTTTCGCCCAGGGATTTCAGTAGTGATACGCAGTTTTACACCAGCTTTAAATTAATGGTATTCAAAGGTAGTGCCATAAAAGCTGCCTTGCTGTGCGAGTGGATATAGATACGGTGGTTGGCTTAGTTCTTATGGAGGTTGATATCCGCACATTCAATAATGCTAAGGCTACCGGCCTCCCAGTGCAGTCTCTGACATATTACCCAGAAAAACTCAATATTGGATAACTGCAATATACTTAACATTGAGTAAAACAGATTGGGTGCTAATGGGCTTCGTTGGAGTTGGCCACGAAGACCCATATGTTCAGGGTCGGTCATACTCACGGTTAACGGAAAGCCCGGGTAGGACTCTGGCCTGCGAGCCAGTTTCCCCTAGGAGCCAACTTTCTGGCGCTCCTGGACGGTTTGCGCACCGTACGGCGTCAGCCAATCGATTGTGCATTCTGACTAACAGTCGGGGGAGTCTGGAAACAGTACTGTTCCGATTCCGGATGAACGGCCGAGCAAAGGATGCCGTGGTCCGCGATAGATTCGGTGGACACCGTTTCACCGCTACTTAAGGGACCTCGAACCCGTAACCAGTCGGAAGAGACCGGAGTAATCTGGTTGCAACTGATGGTAAGGGCGTTAGTGTCGGCCCGCTGGGTAACATACGAGTACATTATTATTGAGTCGCTTTTATACGAGATATTTCAACCAAAATCGAAGTATTACTAGCGAGCCCTCTGGTGGACCGATTTCGACCAAATCCAACCAGACACACACACAGACAGACACACACACACACACACACACACACACATAAGGACTCCCAGGCATACTTCAGTCTGGAAATGGTCTTAATCGTCTCAGGGGGGGGGGGTGAAAATGTATATATGCGTCTTCATCTCGAAAAAAAAATATTTGCGCGCTCACAATTACCTCTGACGCGAAAGTTGAAATTGGTTGTGTCACCCCAAAACTTTCCCAGCAAGTAGCAAAGGACTGATTTCATCTAAATATTCATTTCATAGATAAAATCGATGCACGCCCTCTCTCGGCCGGCATATGAACCCGTTTGGGTTCCGTTTTAAAAACCGCCTCGAGCGGCGTGGTTCGTTCCTTGGCTAGCCTCGGGTGTTATAGCCTCGGGTGCTCGTGGTGTTATAGCCTTGGTGTGGCTCGTGGTGTTAGCTCGTGGTGTTAGCTCGTGGTATTAGCTCGTGGTGTTAGCTCGTGGTGTTATAGCCTCGGGTGCTCGTGGTGTTATAGCCTCGGGTGCTCGTGGATCTGAGCACTTATTATACGAATTTAAATTAACTGGGCACTGAAATGCTTCACAGCATCCCAATGCCCTCGTTCTCAACTATTTTTCTCACATCTGAGCACCAGATTTCTACATTTTTTCCGAAAACTTTCGTAGGTTCGATGCGTCCGACTGAAAATTTTGAATGAATTCCGGAAGCTAGTCGTCCATCCCTTATATACCACCCCTATCGATGTGACCTTTTTTTACTGATTTAACCCATAACTATTGACTAATCAGTCATTAAACGATCTGATTTATCTATTTTTTCGTTAAATAACGCTCTGCCACGTTGCCAACAAGCGAATTTCTTAATGATAATGCGTGCTTCCAATTCTACATATGATTTTAAGTATTTATTTTACGTATTATGAGAAAATTGATGTTTCATATTCGGCGGGAAATGCCGTACTTTTGACTTGATTTTGCCGCGTTTTCCGTGCGTCGTTTCCGCTTTCGAAGCGTCGTCTGCTCAATAGAACATTTCGATCCTTCTAGAAGCTTTCCTTGTTTCCTTTTCTGTTTTCGAAACAATAATATAAACTAGTTTATTTCAATTTTATTTATTGATAGTATTTTTATCTAGTAATTCCTCTATTTTAATTAAGTGTTTCTAATTTCCTCATTTTAACAATTAAATTTTATTTTGACTGGCAATTATTTGGTGATAAATTCTTTTGACTTCATTGATTCTGCTTCATGCATCGATATCGATTATGTTTTCCAATTTCTCTTAATAATAAATTAAATGTCCTTCAAATGACGTTATCAATATTGCTATTAAATTCTCCCATAATTCCTACTATTTAATGAACCCTTCTTATATTTTTTGAAAAACCGATCGGTCGACCTTTTATGACCATAACTATGCTTCTATTGTCTATTTGTCAATATATTGATTTTTACGTCGGTTTTTCGTAAAAATCTCAAAATATGCTAATTTCTTACCAAATACTTCGGATTGTCTATATTTAAGCCCCTAATGATGTCCTTAACTCTCACAAACTACTCAAAACCCTTTATTTATGCGACGATGGCACTGCGCTCTATAGTTTAGCAACCGCCATTTTTTCATCTGTCAGTTTTAGTTCCTAATTAAATCGCTAGATGTCACTATGATCTTTTTAAGTGCAATTTAATTTTAAAAATTCGATTAATCTATTATGCGTTTTGTTTAGCGCTGCTAAGCGCTCATGTGATGATTTTCAGATCATTACACTCAATCCCTGCCGCTGGCAAATGACGGAAATTATATATTTTTTTCAGATTGGATTTCTGTGTTTTGTGCTGGTAATGATTACCAGCCAAATCGATGCTCGTAAGTATGATAGAGAATCTTCTATCGCCGCAAAAAGATGCTTAGTTTATATTTTTATTTTTAGGTAACATCACGGTAGTCGATATGGATTCAGATAAGTTCGACTTCGAAATAACCGAGAATGATACGGTCGCAACCGTTAAAGTCAAAGTGAAACAGGAGAAAAAGGTCGATATTGATAAATTCGTGTTCCTTTGCGATGACGAAATGTAGGATGACGATATAATAACACAAAAATGCCCAGAAAATGAAATAATTCAGGCAGTCAATCCTGGACTATATGTGCCCCCCGCGTTTATAGATCCCCCCCCCCCCCCCCCCCGTCAAGGTAAACCTGGCAATGTATTTATGATGGACGAGTAGGAATTCATATGAATTGTATTTCAAAATCAAATGTTATAATTGCAGGTATCAAAAGTAAATTTTTCAATGAGGTGTGAATATATCCTGGAAATTCGTCTACAAAACTGTGACATTTTACCCATCTATATAAAATATTTCTTCTGTTTTAATTTACAACATAGTCTAACCAAATATATATTAAAATGAATAAAAGGCATCATGTATTTAATTACCTATTTGGTGTATGCTCAACTCTATTAAACTGAAAACCAGAAACGAGAAATATCAGAATTTGTAAAAATATTTTTTTGTAATAATTGGAAAAACAGTAAATATGAAGGTATACATACCGTCATGACGCTACTAATAGGAATGTGCGCTTATAAGGTTAGATAGGATGAGGTGAGGCGGTAACAAGTTTCTCGGTCCTAATTTCATCTTGATGATACTGTCTGATGATTTCTTTAAAGTCGTAGGTACGTACTCAAATCAGTATTTCTCTCTCCTTTATTTCATAGTATGACAACCTATACCTGTGACTCTGCCCGCATCATTTTTTTCTGCTGATGTATAGCGCATTGCACAAAGCGATTTTATTCTCTTTTACTTTAGCAGTTTTATTCTCTTTTATTTTTCTGGCCCACCAACCGACGAGGACAAAAAATATTGTGAACGTGCTAAAAAAAAAAATGAAGTCGGAAATACCTATTTTGAGCCCCCCTGAAACGATTAAGGCCATTTCAAGGTTGAAGTCCGACAACTACCCCCGCTCTATAGGAAACAGTACTGTTTCCAGTAACAGTACTGTTTCACACAATCGATCGGCTTACGCTCCATGGTGCGCAAACCGTCCAGGAGCGCCATAAGATTGACTCTAAGGGAAACTAGCCCTAAGGCCAGAGCCTACCCGGGCTCGCACTCCATGTGTGGAGGCCGCCATATGGGTGCTGATCTGTGAGTGTGACCGACCCCGAACAAATGAGTCTTTATGGCCAACTCAACAAGGGCCCGTTAGCTCCCGAAGTACTATTACTGTCCCGAGTAACCCATTTTACACAGTAATTCATCAGTTGTATAACAGTTCTTTTGCATAAATTTCTTAGGAACACAGTTGTGGACGCCATTAAGGATCTGTTACTTCTGCCAGGTTAGCTGATATCTGACACTTTCCTTAGGGCAGAACGAATGGCAAAAGTCACTGTCACCTGCATCGAAACTGTCTCTCTGAGCTTACAAGAATTAAAGACATTCTCGCCGATTGCGCGGATCGAAACAATACTTTATTATTAGGTAGAAACCTATTAAATAAAGCAAAAGATTTAAATAATACGGCTAGATTTAATGTAATTACTAGTTTTAATTTTTGGTATTGTTTTTATTGTTTTATTTTTGGTATTTGTAATATTTCTAATGGCTGTAATTGTATATTGACGTGACAACGTCTTATAAATCGATGGAGCCTGCTGCACGCTCGAAAAAACATGACTCATGCGGCGTTACCTCGCTCTGAGGCGTTCCATTTATTATATTTTTTATTCAATATAAATGCTGCCATCTACCGGTTGCGACAAGAATTATTTACTAACCTCAGTCTAAAATATTACGAATGAAAATCACTAGATTGATTTAAATTCTTGACATAAATTTATATGTATTCTTGGTATACGGAATGTTATTACTGAATGGACAATTTTCTTGTGGGTATAACGAAGTGCAACAAAGTAAGCAACTTTTATTTTTAAAAAAAGTATGAAAAGCTATCATTACGATGCGCTATCTAGCGGTTGGTAAAATGTCGCTGATATTGTTTATTTACGACGTATTACTTACCGCTAGATGGCGCAGCGTGCTCAAACGCTTCTCAAACCGTTATTTAACAGTTTGAGATTTCAAACTTTCAAATTTAAAAAAACAATAAACTTTAAACAATAAACAATTATACTGCTATACAATAATACATTTACATGTTGTAGTCAAATCGGTGAGTGTAAAAGCATATATTTTTGGGTGTTTGTAATAAACAATATCAGAATCTTAAATGAAACTGCTTCAAATGCAGCCATTCCATCAGTATTTTCTTATGACGTTGTCACGTTCAACTATCGTCAGTAAACCGACTTTACAGACAACCGTTTTTTTTAATATTTTAAATTCCTTTTCATTAAAAACAATATTGACTTTTAAATTTAGGAATAAAATTTCATTTTATTTATCATATTCACTGAAGTGGAAAATGGGTTATAATTAGTCGATTTCTAAATAACATTTTAAAATGTAGATTATACTATATTTTTAATTGTCAACAGAACAAATAGAATAAAAAACACCTAAATGTCTAAGACAAGTTTTTAATGCATTATTAGTATTTAATGCATTATTGGATGGATATTTCTTCCCCATGTTTAATGATCGATTTCAAAGTTAGCACCTTTTTACAAAAAAAATATCTTGAAATAGATCGCGTCAAATTGTAAAAATAAGCGACGCAGCGCCTAAGACAATACCGCCTTCGTATGCAGCCACGCACGGACTGGACTTGCCAAGGGAATGTCGAGCGGGTCGCAATATACGGAAGGACCATTTTTGCTTGTGCAGCATACAATTCTATTGAAATTGCGCTTGACAAAAAAATATTTTTTTGTTTTTTTGGAAGATTATAATGGAAAAAATAAAATAATTAAAAATAAAGCAATGTTACATTTTGAACATTTACTTCGTACTCATTACCAACATGGTTTTAAGTTGCTTACCAATTTGAAACCATGCATTAGTGAAAACAAAACATTAGTTTAATGCATTATTATTCTATGTGTTTGTTTTCTTAAGATATAGTTTATCGATACGTTCCTGTATGTAGTTGGGCACTTATTGATTTTCATTGATTAGATATTGATTTATAAACACCTAAATTAACTTCAGTCTGTGTCTCAATTGCGATTTTTAAATTTAATATACCTGAAATACTGCTATTTATCGGAACGCATTAGAATTACCCTAACTAGTAAATTTAACAGTCATAGCTGTCGTATGGAGTACAACTGCTAGAGGGAAGGCTTGTCTTTATTTTGAGTGGTAGTGCATCTTCCTCCCAAAGGTCCTATACGACATAATGTAAGGTACGCTAAAAAAGTTACTAGATAACGGAGATTCCATATTAATTTACCAAAATATACAATTAACATTAAAGATAGGTAATATTCATAACCATTACTTATTTTTGTAAACTAAGAATGATTTAACAAGATCACTATTTTTTATGGGCCCAAAACCCTTTTCTTAGTAGGGTGATTTTGTGCATTTAACTGTAAACAATAAAAAGAAAAAATATATTTTTTTAAAGTTTGTTTTCTAACAATGAGATTTTTCTATGCAGGTTATTTTTAATGAATAATCGAATTTAATTAATGTTAAACTTTTTTTATTTAGACTTTGGCTATCGAGGAAATAGCATTCTTATCTAAACTTTAGTATATTCGATATTTTTCTCAGAAACGAAGGCTTAAGCAAACATATTGGGATTCTCATTCATCACATTAATAAACTATGATCTTCATTACAGTTTGTTATGTGGAATAATCTTCTGTGAAGACACATATCCCCACTCTAAATATATATTTTTTTATACCAAAAAACCTAATGTTTTGTTTTAAATATTCAGTTTGATGCACAGGATCACATTGAAAAAAGGTATTTTTGGTTCCGAACTGCCTGCATAAAACCTTTTTTTAAATATGGTAAATACAATTTTATATTATAACTATAGGCATTGGTGATATAGGGTGTTTATACTAATTACTAGCTAACTATATAACATGATGGCAACCTCGACAGTTCGAGAAAGATAAAATAACGAAGTAGTTATCCCAACTTATGGATGGGGGGGACATTAATTTATAAAGAAGAATCAGGTGATCAACTCGATCCTTAGCGGATCAACCTTAGCAAAGTTGGTGTAGATAGCGTCCACTTGCTTTTGTCAGCCCATGGTCATTAGGATAAAGTTAGTATATTCTGCCAAGTTTGACGCTACCGAACGCTGTTTCAGAAATTTGTGTTGTTCGGCAACATGGGTTGTCGACTACAGCGAGCGAGCCCGTCACCTCAGGAAGTTTTAACGATTAGTCGTTCTATCTCCCTGGAGTGAGCGTAGAAGACTTGGGGACAAAACAGTCCACCATCTAGCTACGTCACAAGCCCGTAAGAGGCCAACGCCTTAACCGCGACATAGCCAGGAATGTTACCTGGCGTGGCATGTTCCAATTGAGAACAGATCACTCCGGTCCCTCGATTGGTTACGAGTTCGAGGTCGCTTGCGCGGTCCTCTCCCTTACGAAGCGGTGAAACGGTGTATACCGAATCTATAGCGGACCACAGCGTCCATTGCCCGTCTGTTCACGTGTTGTTCGGCAGGTAAAAATGTTGCAATATAAGAATATAACTGGGAGTATACCACCTTTTCGAACACTTTTCTTAGGACAGAAAGAATTGATATGGGCCTATAGTTACTAACTGTGTTTTTGCAGCCTTTTTTATGAATTGGAATTGTGAGTGCCTCTTTGCACTTCGTAGGGAACGTTCCTTGAGTTAACGACAGGCGGAAAGTCATAGAGAGAGGGTGTATCAGCTGAAGGGCGCATTTTTTACGAAGGGGTGTCTAAGTCACTTTTAGCGCCGTAATTCACGTCTAGGTCTCGAATGCACTTAAAGACGAACTCCTCAGTGATGACAATAAAACCCATGCTAGCGGAGCTAGTGTAGTCGCATAACGTTGCTGTTAATGACGCAGATAGTTTGATGGTTGGTTCAGATGATGCGCTATCTTTGCTAATACCCCTCTGAGCTGAGCTACTTTCCGAGTACACGGTTTGAAAGTACCGGCAGAAATATTCTCATTTTTCTGGCGCATCAGTGGCGACTTGGCCCTGTAGTATACTTAATATTCAGTAAATCAGATTATCATGATTTTATAAAGAGGAAAAAATTATTATTTTAAAAAAATTCTTATAATTAGGTAATTTGTTCTAACGGAATTGATGAGGCGTCGACCTTTAATATATTCATAATTATTATCATATAAATTACCATACGGAAAACGGGCTATTTAATAGGCCTGGTTTGACTAAATATAAATATATAGTATGTTCCTAACACAGCTCGACATTATTTCATAGGGTTAGGTATGTGAAACACAGTACGACCAAGGGTAAGTCTGGTCTTTTTAATTTTATGCCAAAACATGTTTTTCGATATTAGGAGATTTTTCGTACGGGAGATTATTATTCATGGAAATTATATTGAAAGTTATCTAACCCTTTTTTAATTAAGCGGTCCCTAGACGTGCAATATTATAGCGCAATATGTTTTTTTGTACAACATAACCATTGCCTTCTGTATCTGATATAGAGAAGGCAATGACATAACTGATCTTATGTGGGCAATATTGAAAGATTGTGCAATATATTGTGTGATGTTCAAGGTCTTGAAAATATTTTGTGCAAACGGAAAAATATTGTGCCGTCTATTTGCAACGTTGCGTAATATCCCGTCAGTTGGTCTTCACTAGCAGTCGTGTCAACAACTCGTCTCAACCACGCGTTATCATGGGTGACAAGAGGGCCGAAAAGAAATTTATTGTTGAATTTATTGAGGTGTATCGTAGTCTTCCGGCTCCGTGAGATGTGAAGTGCATAGATTATTGTAACCGTGCCAAAAAGGGGGAGCAGTACGATGTGCTGTTAGAAAAATACCCGGATGCTGAGAAACAAGAAGTAGTAAAAAAAAAATCTTTGCGTACAAACTTCCGGAAAGAATTGAAACGAATTCGCGATGCAGAGAAAAGTGGTGCAGGTGCAGAGGATGTCGAACCTTCGCTGTGGTATTTCGAAGAAATTATGTTTCTTGCAACCTAAGAAACACCTACTGCTTCAATAAGCACGATGGACATATCTGAGGATGTTGACAACAAGGATCATATCTGAGGATGTTGACAACAAATGAAACCAGCGAGTGCACAGTAATTTGTATATTTTATTAAACTTCTCTTGAAGTTTATCGTACCTACATATTATCAACTTATTATTTATCAAAATTAAGTAACTGTTCTTAATTAATTATTATTAATATTGTTATTACTAGGTATACCCTTTTTAAATAGGCCTATTGGTTGAGCCAGTTGCGCCTACAATTTTCCATTGCCATGAAACCTGGCCTTCATTCTTGAAGAAATTAGAATAGGCATCTCTGAGTTCTTTATCACTAGTTGTTGCGTTTCTGGAGGTAGTGTTTGGCTGAAGTGGTGTCTCATTTACAACATTCCTCCACGCTCCTTTCGTGACAACGCCTGCCTGCAAATCCTCACTATCCACGAGATTCGTAGTGGCTTAAGCTAGTGATTGGCGTTTGCGTAAGAAGTTATGTAAATAACAACATGCCAAGGCAACTGTTCCAGCCTTTTCTGCAGAGAGTGCTATTGGCTTATGTAGCACACCAAATCGGGTGACCGAAATCCCAACGGTATTTTCGATCATACAACGAGCACGACTCCATCGATAATTGAAAATTCTCCTTTCCCCATTTAATGCCGCTTGAGGGTAGGGTTTCATAAAACTTTCTGTCAAATCGAAGGCATCATCTCCCAAAAAAACGAATGGCAATATTTTCTCACTCTTCGGCGGTTGTGTTGGTTCCGGAATTCTCAATGTATTACCAGCAAGCGCTTGCCCGAATCTCGTGCAAATGATTACTCCACCGTCTGATATTCGCCCATTTACTCCTACATCAACCATCAAAAACTCATAGTACGCATTTGCCACTGCCGTCATCACAATGCTGAAGAATTTTTTATAGTTGAAGTAAAATGATCCAGAATTTTTGGGCTTCTTTATTGCGATATGCCTGCCATCGATTGAACCGAGCCCTTTTGGGAAATTCCAGTGATCGTTGAAATCGTGTGCAATTTGCTTCTATTCTTGTTTTGTAGTAAGTACCTGCAGCAGAGAAAAATAACATTTTTTAGGGTAACATAATTATTGCACTAACATCTCCACTACTTGTATGATCATGCTACATGATTTAATTTAGTTTTTTCTTTTTCTCAGGCGAATGATGAATCTCGTCAAAAGAACAGGAAACGTAAAGCTCCATATCCCACTGACGAATTGGTGAAATTGGCTTCCAAACGCCTTCAACTGCCAGAAGACGATAGTGACAAAATTTCTGTAGCTTGGGCAGTCGAGCTCCAAAATATCGACCCACAACAACAGTTGTTTGCGAAGAAGGCTATCAGTGATATTCTATTTGAGGGACAAATAGGGACCTTACATCTTAATTCAGTGTCAATTAACTTCTCAAGTGCGTCCATACCATATTGTGTTCAGTCCATCCCTACACTTCCCATCACTAACCCTCAATTCCGTCAGTATCAATCGCCAGACCCCTCCACGGAATACGCGGTGCATTTTCGCTACTTTTCAGTGAGGAAGTTACTTTCCAAATTCATATACACGTTCTGTACAATGTCAATTTTTGTTCTAGCCATGTATATTTGAATATTTAAATAAAATTATTTGAAATGAAAAAAGTACTTACCTTAATGTATTGCTTGAGGCAGTTGATCAGGGCAGTGCACGTTTCTTTAACAATGGGACTTATTGACTGAGGTGAAACAGCAGTTAAAAACTTCAAATCTTCAAGACTATTTATCGGTTGCGAGATATCGTAGTGTTAGGGGCAACCGTTGACTTGCAGGAATTGCATCGCGCATGACAGTGTTCATTTTACCGATTGCAGGAGTAACCAAAGCGAGGAGTTCATCAAATAATTCTCCGGTCATGTTCAATTACTCTCAGTTCTTCGACTAATTTTTCGTGGGTGTACTTCTCCCTTTCAATAAACCACTGTTTGGCCCATTTTCTACCTTTCTGCGAGCCCTTTCTCGTTTTTTGCACTTGCGGCTACAGCAATTATCACGAAACACAATTCACTTTCAGTCAACATGTTAACTTCATGAAATTCTGGCGGGGACTGTTTGTACAATGTAGTTGTACGTCTGTGCTCGCGATTGCGCAATATATTGCACAAACTTCAATATCGCCTCCATACGGTACAATTTTTTGCACAAATCAAAATATTGTACAATACAATTGACCAATAGGAGTCACCGTCACAATATTGTGCCACCCATATTGCACAATAATATTGCACGTCTAGAGACCGCTTTAGGCGTTGGTTACCGAGCATGAACATTTTGCATGTTCAACATTCCGATATTCCTGTTTTTTTTTTTTAGTATGAAAAGGCTAAATCGAAAAAGTTGTAAGTACATGACGTTCAACTCAGTTTTTATGTAGAATAATCTTTCGTACATAAAATCTTCTAATATTGAAAAACATGATGTTTCAGTAAAAAAAAAGGCAAAAGAATCTCGTTTGATTTTACATAAATATTACCCCTGTAATAGAAATGCGATCTGTGAATATCGGGTATGTATATTTAAATTTAATGCGCAGTTCAGACAGAGGCAATGTCGCGCGGGCGCCGGGCGCGGACGTGGCGTGGACGTGGCGCGTTTTCGAGGCGTCCCCATGGTAATATACGAATCAATGCAGACAGAAGAGAAGTGGCGCGGTCGCAAGCAACACACCGAAGTGGCGAGTGGCGTTGGACCGCAGACGAAAATAATCAAATATTCAAATAATTTATTCATTCAAAGATATAAATTTACAATTGTATTAATTCCAGAATCTGCCTAACTAGGCCATATCCCGTACCAAGGAAAACTCTATGTACGGCTAAGATTTATTCATATGCACATAGTATTAAAATTAAACATACAAAATGTGATAAAATATAAAACAGATAAGTGAATTCAAATTAAACTTATAATTGTATTTAAAAATAGCATGATCATGAAAATAAAAATTAATGTAAAATGTCGTAATATGAAGTTTATAGAACAAAAAAATTAAAAATATAAAATGTATTCCAATGTATGACAATAATAATACTTTACTTTACTTTAAAATATGACTTAATACCCTTTCCACCTCAATTCTACCAAGTTGCAGTAAATGTTGCGTAATTTTTAATTTTAATTGGATTGACTAAATATTTCAGCATGTTTTTATAGATTCTTTTAGATTGGTATAAATTTTGGGCCCTATAAAGCCAACGTGTCTTTGGGCTTTGACTCCAAAAATGAAGTTAATAATTGTTGGACTAAGTGAAATACCAGAAAAAAAACAAAGCGCGATTACTCACGAATCCATGGAGTAAAGGCAAACACGTCTTTCTTTAGTTGTTCGCAGTGACCTTGCTTCGGAAATAGCTCGAAAAGTACATAGTAATATTCTCTAAAAACTTGTTTTTTTTTCATAATAAACAGTGCAACTGACAGTAGGTACGTGCATGAAGCGTATCAGGTATCCGCAATTCAAATGCATGACAATATTGAATACAATATTTATTTTTGTGAGCCGGGAAATATCCTTATATGGCATCATTATGACTTCAATATGACTTAAAATGAATAGAGAAAGCGGTTAACGCATCCGCTTCTCAGGGTATTTTCAATGACAGAGCGACTGAATGCCATTTCAATATACATTCGTCACTTCGCGTCTACGCCACGTCCGCGCCACGTCCTCGGCCGACGCCTGCGCCACGTATTTTCTGACTGAACTGCTCCAAATAGACGAGGGTCAAAACGTTCATCGTCTTATGACAATATTTCTTGCAATATTTTGCATTTTTGGGTGTTACAGGACTACAGAAAATCCAGTCTGACTACTAGGAGTGGCTGCAATTACCGAGATTTTTTGAAGTTCAAAATATGGTGAAAT
Source organism: Micropterix aruncella (assembly GCA_944548615.1). NCBI lineage: Eukaryota > Metazoa > Arthropoda > Insecta > Lepidoptera > Micropterigidae > Micropterix > Micropterix aruncella. The sequence goes on from OX155955.1 coordinate 1,452,184, forward strand.
TTAGAAACAAATAAAATCGGCGATTGCCTAATTATTATTAAGCATTTCATTTTTATTTTATCTTAAATTGAATCTAAACGTTCAAAAAATCTGAATTGTAATTGGTAAATGTAGTTTTGCGAAGCGCAATCCGCATGCTTGCTAATTTTGTAGACTTCGTTAGGTTTAGGACTCGAGAACTCCGTGCCGGGAAAATGAATTAGGCACGTTTTACAACGGCTCTTGTTGCAAGGGAAAGAGTCTGGCGGTGATGGTGTGTTGATTCTGGAACTAGAAGCAGTGCGAGACAAAATATAACGGAGGTTAGGATGTCTACGGTATACGATTTTGGGTGGGCCTGACAAGAGGCTTTTAGTCAGTGGGCTCGAAGACATAATGGAGAAAAAATATTTTAAGACGGGTCTCAATTCTCCACCCCGGGGAATAAAGTATTGCATAACAACAGAGTTTCCCCCGTTGAAGAACGTCTGGGGGAGGGGGGGTTCAGCTGGAAGCACCTGGGAATCGGAATGATTTGTTTAGTCAGCAATTCAGTGGGATAATCCCTTTTCAGCAGAACTGATTCGTGCGTATCCTAAAGCTTTCTAGAATGATAGCGAAAGTCTCCTTTCCGTGTGTCCACAGCAGAAAGATATCATCAATATATCGCAGCCATACAAACTGTTACAGTTGCTGCGTACTAATGAACGATTCGTCCAGACGACCCATGTACAAATTGGCGTAGACCCCTTGTTTCCTCATTCAATTCTCCGACAGACAGGATATCCGCATACCTAGATTCGTTTCTGCAACCATTTGGGTCTAGTTGCCATTGCATATAATCATCTGCAATTATCAAATACATTTTTAAACAAAAAAGAACAAAACCATCTTGTTTAGTTTAACTAAAGATTAACCCCTTGAAAAGAACATCGGCCTGTCGTGAACACTCTGTATATATTTTAATCTAAGAGACAAGGGTCAAAAACTTAAGACGTTTTATGACAGTAAAACTTACCATGTTTTGTATTCGTGAATGTTCCAGAAATATATAAACACCAGCATGGCTACCAGGGACGATAGCGTTTGCTAAGAATTTATGGAATTCAACATTTCTTAGTTATTACTTAAAATTATAGTTTTATTTTAACTTAAATTGACTTTAAAAAATACTAAATAATTTTGAAACAACAATTTCCATATCTCGTAAATCGTTTTTTTTAATTAAACTCAGTTTTAGAGTGCACATATAATGTGCCGTCGAAAAGTAGCTGCGCGGAGATTTTTAATTTTAAAATTTTAATGCAGACTTTCATTCCTGTATAGATAATTATTTCCTGTGATATTTGTAAACCCAAAAATTCACGACTCATTAACAGATCAATTTTAACGATACCGAGAGTACTCAGCTTGGTTTTGAATATATCAAATTTCACTGGCCAATTGTATCTAGATTTTACTTAATCGTTACTTTTTCGGGAGAATTCAACTATAGATGCCGGCCAAACTTAATCGCTCCCAGAAGCCAGACTACCATTTCTGTGGTCCCGGGACATACAGGAAAAATTTTTTTTTTGGCGCGGACTCTTGGTTTGTATACATATTATATGAGTCAATACCTAAAACTAACCAGAATTAGATAACAGCCTTGTATATAAAATACCTAATTAGAAGCATATAAAAGAATCAAAGTCACGATGAATTAATAGTCGCCTGGTGATATTGATTAAACTCATCGCTGAAAATGTTATTGATTAAACGCATTTTTTTTTTGAAATGAAGTACTTCGCCTATCAGAATAATTTAACATACAGATAACATTTGTTTACACATACTTGATATTTACAAGAAAATTAAATAATCGTTCAACATAAATAAATTAATAGTTACAAAAAAACACTAAAAACACGCTTTTATAAATGCACGTAAAAACCAAAAAATGATACGATATTCCATCATGGAATGCCAGTTCCTGTCTTCTGGCTTTATCATCAGTGGCTTGAAACTTAATCATGGTCAAAGTTCATTACAAGACCTTTCTAACAAATCTAAACACGGCTATGATACGATATTCCATCATGGAATGCCAGTGCCTATCTTCCGGCTTCATCATCAGACCTTAAAACCTAATCGTTGTCAAAGTTCATTCCAAGACTTTTCTAACAAGTCCAAACACAGCTATGATACGATGTTCCATCATGAAGTTCCAGTTTATATCTTCCGACTCCATCATCAGATCAGTTCGACAGTACCATATTATTGTATTGTCATCAGAACTACATACAGCTGCCAATTTTCATGACGCTACCATCCTTGGAAGATGGTTAAATTAGTTACCTTAGATTCCATTACATAGTTACTTACAGGTCTACCTAATGAAAGCGTGTTAAAAAGATAATATTTGGTCATTTTGAAACATGACCATTGATTATACAGTGAATTACACTACGTAATCAATGCTTTCACTAATGTCATTTCTAAAATCTACAAACTATCATTGGAAACATCAGCGAACTACAGGTGCTAACGCTTTACATAGTATCACTAGGCACTGGAAAAAATAATGATGAAAATAAAGTTTTTTGGTATTTTGGCATGTTAGGATATTTTGTCTGGCAAAGAATTATTGTACACAAAAAGTACGTTGAAAAAAACTTTATTTTAATTTTATTTATTTCTTCGTTATCCACAATATTATACGGCATATCCGAAAGCTGAATATAAAAATTACTGAGCCATAAAATTTGTTGATCGTTTCAATTCAATTATTTGTGAATAATAAATTCCCAGTCCTAGTCCAAAATCTAAAAAACCTTTAAATTCCAGACATTTTTTTACAACCTTTATCAGTTACATTTACTAATTTATCCCCTAAAGTAGTAATTGATAATACATTTTGTAATGTATATACACTAGTATATATATACCATAATATACCTGTTTGTACAAGAAATTACATTATGCCCATCATCCGCTGGCGTGAGCAAATGAAAAATTATGTAGGTTAAGTATTTTTTTATAACCTAGTCCAAAATCTAAGAAAACTTCAAAGAACACACTTTTTTTATTCAGTTACATTTACGAAGCTGTCCCCAGAAGTACTAGAGCTGTCGAATACAACGGGCGAACCCGTCACCTCAGGAAGTTTTAACGATATTGATCGTCTGTCTCCCGTGAGTTGAGCGCAGAAGACATACATGACCAAATATTCCACCGTCTTATAAGCCAACGCCTTACCGCGAGATAACCAGGTTAATCACCCAGCGGGCCGACACTCGCGCCCTTACTACCAGTTGCAACCAGATTACTCCGGTCTCCCGTCTGGTTACAGGTCGCTTGCGCAGTCCTCTCCCTTATGAAGCGGTGATACGGCGCGGCGTCTGTCAAATCTATCGCGGACCACGGCGTACTTTATTTGGCTTTCACCCGGAATTGGGTAGCCGATTAATCGTTTCAAGAGCAGTCACCGTAAGGTGAACAACTACCCCCGCTCTATAGGACAGTGCTATTTCTAGACTCCCCGGCTGTAGGTCAGAATGCGCAATCGATTGACTGACGCCGCACGGTGCGCAAACCGTCCAGGAGCGCCAGAAGGTTGACTCCTAGGGTAAACTGGGCCGCAGGAGAGTCCTACCCATGCTCGCACTTCCTACATGTAGGCGACCGGATGGGTATTGACCCGTGAGTTTGACCGACCCTGAACAGACGGGTCTTAGTGGCCAACTGCAACAGGGCCCATTAGGTCTCCAGAAGTACTGATTGAGGATACATTTTGTAATATATACCTAGTATCTATCATTCCGTACCTGTTTATATAAGAAACTATACTATGACTATCTCCTGGCGTTGGTAAATGACGGAAAACTTTTTTTTTCAGTTTGGATTACTGTGTTTTGCGTTGGCAACCATAGCTAGCCAAATTTATGCTCGTAAGTATGGTACAAAATCTTCTACCACCGCAATAAGGATGATTAGTTATTTATTTATTTATTTTAGGTGACATTAGGGTAGTTGTTAAGGATTCAGACCCTTTTAACTTTGAAATAACCGACCACGATACGGTCGCAACCATCAAAGAAAAAGTTAAACGGGAGAAAAATGTGAACATTGATGATTTCATATTCTTATGCCAATGAAATGTTTGAAGATGGATTTGGACCACAAAATTGCCCACCAAATTTTCTCCTTTTGGCACTTAACAGGTACGAGTATATATGATGAACGAATTGTTGAATATGAATTCATTTGAATTGTATTCTGTAATCATTATTGCTATTATTTTAGGTCTTAGAACTTTATTCTTCAAGGAGTATGAATAGTTCTTGGAGATGATTCTAACGAACAATGACATTTCGCCATCCATATAAAATAATTAAATCTTATATTAAAGTGCAAATTATATAAATTATAATTTAACAAATTATATATATTTTTTTAAAATGTGATGTCAATTGATTATTTATTTTATGGGGGAGGGGCCAGCACTAATAAACTGAAAACCAGCAACGGGAAACATCGAAATGTGTACCAAAAGTTATTGGTTGTTCAACGTGTAAATAGTTGAACAACGGCGGGATCATAACCGTGAATAAATTATACTATAATAAATAAAATAAATAAATAGATTCTAATATGTGAGTACTTTACAAAATGAGACGAAATCGATGCGCGCAAATCCCTCAAACATCAACACGTAATCAGATATATGTCTGTAAAACACCGACTGACCTGTGATGAGGATCCTCGCCTATCTGGAAGTCCCAGCACTGCTACGGACCCTCGAGGTGCCTGTTGGTGGATTTTTCAAGTATCTTCGAAAATGTCTCACACACGACTCACTCGATGCGGATTAGTTCTTTCGCAGAGTTTTATTCTGATTTTGCGGAGCGGTTTAAAAAGGCGATAAATAAAAGCGGTACAGAGTTGCGAGAGTATGCAAAAACCTCTGAAAAATATATATGCTGTCGTTCTGACAGCGCGGCGGATAAATATAAAAACTAGCGGGGGCTAGGCATTTTTCGGGCAAACGCAGTACTGGCAGCGTTCAAGTCGTTCTTCTTCTTCTTCGGAATCAACATCTGACAGTGAAATCGAACATCCACATACACTAATCGAATATTGATGCAAAAGATACTTTGCGCACAACCAGTTATTGTATTAATTTAAAAATTCAGTGTTTAGTATGTTGGTACACTGTCATGATACTACTAGTACAGGCAAGCAAAAAGTAGCAATATGCGCTTAAAATGAGAATAAATAAGGAGAGTGAGGCGCCGACAACTTTCCTTTCGAGAATTTCTTCAAAGCCGACAATCAATCGTTTTGTATCTTTATTTGTTGTTTCATGGAATGACAAATTTTTACCTGTGCCATCGCTCTCGTCAATGTTTCTGTAAATGAAGCTTGGTGATATATGAAGATATATATTTTAATATATTGTGATGAATTTCACAAAGAAGTTTTTTTTTTCTTTTATTGTTATTCAGGATATTTACAACTGTTTCTAGTTAATGGGACCGATTGCTATTTTTCGTGAACCGAGCAACAAGGTAGAACGGAGTATGAAATGAACTATCGTTGATTTTTCCCCAGAACTACATACCTGTCGAACTTATACGAACTCGAACGAATACGCCCGGATAAGTTTGTCGAAATCAAACAAATACGCCCGGATAGGTTTTTTTTTTTTTTTTTCAAATAAGCCAGTTGGTAGGAATCCCTACTCTTGGTATAGTCAAATTGAATAACTGGTATTACACCTTATGTGGTATAATTATTTTTTTAAATATCGGCTATTATTTTTTAATTGTAAAACAATTAATATTTCAATTTAAAATGAAGATTTAAGATCTTTTTAAAATAATTGGAGCTGCTTAAATACTACAGATAGTCAAAATATAAAAACGAAGAGTAGGTTATAAAACAGTTAATATAAAATATAAAATATAAAATAAATAAACAATATAAAATAAATCAATAACAATATCGCAATAAAAATAGTAAATATATTTTTTTTAATATTATAATCCATCTTTGATAATCAATAATTGTATTTACTAATGTAAATAATCAAAATTAGAAAATAAAAAAAAAATAAAAATAGGAAAAGATTGAAATATAAATAATTATGGAAGATTAGGAAAATCAATACTCTCAAAGTTCTTAACAGAATACATTGGGTTCTTAATAAGCATATCCTGGACCTTGCTCTTAAATTGAACATCTCCAAGACCCCTGACGCACAATAGAATCTTGTAATAGAATATATTGCACTGATACAGGAAACTATTTCTAACCTTACTTAGTCGCACTTTGCAAGGACGCAAGTCTTGTTTGTTTCGCGTGTTGTGCGAATGAACATCCGAATTCGTTGTGCTGATATTTTTTCGTGCGTACATAACACCCTGGTATATATAAGCGGCATACATTGTCATGATACCAGATTCAATGAAACCCGGCCTGCAAGATTTTAGCGATGATATGGTAAATAAATTGCGAATCCCTCTTTTTGGAGTCTAAAGATTCTTACCGAATTTGCCGTCATTCCCCAAAACATAAGACCATAAATTAGTAAGGAATGGAAATATGCAAAGTATACAGACGTTGCGGCTTCAAAGCCTAACAACATTTTATTTTTTTTAATAGCAAACTTGGCACTAACTAATTTACCGCTCAATCCGTCCAAATGAGTTGACCATTGGAGTTTACTGTCTAAATGGATACCTAAAAATTTTATATGGTCAACATTTTCAAGGTCATTTTCACCATAGCGGTTGCTAATGACGTTATCTCGGGAAGGCCGAAGAGAGAAATGAATTGAATTTGATTTCGATGCATTAAGGGATAGTCGGTTTACGTGGAACCAAGTACCCAGCTTTTTCACCGTGGCATCAATTCGCTTGATTAAAGTATCTAAGTTTGCATCACTGAAAATTAGAGAAGTATCATCTGCATAAAGGGTAATTTCGTCATTATCTGATATCACGCAATCTGGTATGTCTTTTATATACACAAGGAAAATAAATGGACCCAGTAATGCAATTGGCTAAGATATTTGAATACATTTCGTGCGGTGTTAGATTTAGCTGCTTTACCTTCGGTGGGTAATTTTAATGCGTAAAAATAACAACCGTTCATATCACATTTTGCTCTGGTTCACCTGAACTAATTTCCGATTTTAGTTCAAGAAAAACGCAATCAAGCCCGTTGCATACATACTGGGCCCGATTGCGTTTCTTTGTAAACTAAAACTGAAATTAGTTCAAGCGAACGACATAGAGCAATACGTTAGAGCCTAATATGAAACGAACGATCGTCGATAAAAACTACCTGTCGAACTTATACTCATCCAATTATGTTGAGTGTCATACTAATGGGTATCCGTTACGCCCCCCCCCCCCCTTAAAATGAGTGATCATCTCAGTTAATGCAATTGGCTGAGATGATTGCTCCTCGATGCTCCTTGATGCTCTTGTGCTGATTTTCTTTCGATATATCCATAATATGCTAATCACAATTATAATTATTATCAACAGTGTATAAGTAATAGTTGATGTCGTTACCAAATGAATGTTGTGTTCCATCGGTAATTCATAATTTATATTTTTCAAAGTCCTCATTTCCGTTTCTAAGTTTAATTTTCCATATTTTAATTTAGCTTTCCAGTCACTTTCAAATCATTATACAGTGGTATTTTCGGGAATTAAATAATTTTATCCGTTATTTCCTTTGTTACTTTGTTTGATAAAAAAAATCCGTTGAATTTGATGTAACAATCTTCTGGTATGTCTACTGCATATGTTCCTTGAATTTCCACAATTTTGGCTATGTTTCGCCAATTTTCTTCTACTTGCGTTGGTTTATTTGCAGCTAATATCCATTTTGTCTCCTCGCTGATGTATTGTGAGTACGTATCTTCCACGTTGTTAAGCTCTGCATATGCGCATGAATTATTTCTTTCTCCAGTAATCAGTTCAGTGATGAAATTTTTATGTTTTCCAATCTTAGAGTTTTCGCAAAAAAAATCTTTTTTGTGTATTTGTTGACAGCTTTTCTATTCCATTGTACATTCATATCTCCTTATGTTAATGTATGAGTCAGATAATGTGGCGGTTATCCATTTGTCTTTGGACCGGATAGGTATAGGTATTATATGATAAAATAGGAAATATTGTCCTTCAATTATTGGTACCTCAATCAGAAATGTGAATCTATTAAAAAATCTAAATGCCTTTACCGTACATAAGTTTTCTAGTATAGCTATATCTTCACTAAGAAGATGTTCATCTTTTCTTAATATTATTTTTCTTATGCTATCATTAAAATTGCTCGCTGATAATATATCTTTACTTAATTTACCTAGTTGCGCAAATGTTAATGCATTTCCTAATCTTAATATATTTTTTTCCACTACGTCTAAATTGAATAATATTTGGATATACGCGGTCGCTAACTTTTCTCCTTTTCTAGATTTTTTTTTTTTATTTTATAAAATTATCCAAAACAATGCAATTGATTTTTGCGAAGCAGATAAGATTGCATTTGTGTGGATTTTATCCCCCCACTAGATTGTATATCTGTTCTGGGGTGATAGTATTTAAGACTTCACTTTAATCATAGTGACTTCACTTTCTTTCTTTTTTTTTTTTTTTTTTTTTTCTCATTCATTCCGATCGCTCATTCATTCTTATAAATTTTAAGGTTATTATAAATATATAAATGTGTATATAAATAAAGAACTAATATTAAATACAGAAAAAGAACATATTTAAGTTTATAGATAAGTAAAATAAATAAATATATAGATTAATATATAACTAAATTGACCAATAAATTAAGTTAAGTAGCCTAAAAAGGTTTCTTACTGTGCACATATACTTGTGAATTTAATTAATTAATATATTATCTTTTTTTTTTTTTTTTTTTAAACATAATCAACCGAAAAAATATTTTTCTTATCAAGTATCAGGTGACAGATATGGACCGAAGTTTGATCCCTCAAATTATCGACCGATACCAGTACCCGATGTTCTAGCAAAAACTTTGGAAAAAATAGTAATTACACAACTCTGTAATCATCTAGAAACCAATCACATGTCATCCGAAAACCAATACGGCTTCAGATCCAAAAATGGGAAACACAAGATGCAGTACTAAAAATGTCAGAGCATATCACTAAGGTATGTAGACGCCAACAAAAAGTGTATTACTGTACTTCCCGACCCCGCGCAAGCCCCCGACACAGTATCCCATGAAATGCCCCTAATGAAACTTGGGAAATATGGCATCACAGGTATCGAACTAAACTGGTTTCGCAGCTGTATTGGATCCCGAAAACAGCGTACCCGGGCAGGCGATTCACCCAGTAATAGTCTCCACAATAATCATGGGGTCCCACAAGGAAGCACTCCTGGACCGACTCCCCTCTCACTCTACACAAATGGGCCCTGTGAAATGGACGTTGACGCAGGTATACTATCCCACGCCGACGATACTGCCCCCCCCACTCGAATCGAACAGCCGGGAAAGTGTATACAACAAGGCAGCTGCCGCAATGAAAAGTGTCAAGGGCTGGCCTGACCACAATCTGTCAACGCCGAAACGTAGATAAAACAAGCTTGTAGCCTTCAGCATAGATGCTCGTCAGCAACCTCCACAAAAATTATAACCTAGTCCTACACGAAAGCGACAGTCTTGATTTTAACTGTGCACAAATTGAGCGTGTGCATTTTGTAAAGTACCTAGGTGTTCATGTCGAATACTATTAATGATATAGATACTTCTATATCATTAATAGTATTCATAATTAAATCCTGATTACTTTCTAATAGTTTAGATTGATTATATATTTTATCAAATGCTATGTTAGTCATAATAAATTGTTTATTTTGATTATCCCTTATTTTAAATATATTTTCTCTATTTTCATTTATTAATCAATTTATTTTTTCAGCGTCTTCGTGGTCCATGTTTCCCGTTATTAGTTTTATTAAATTTCCTATAGGGTTTATAATTCCGCGTTTGTTTAATTAGTAATTCCCGTAATTCGCAGTAATAATAGTTTTGAAACATTTTTTTCCAATATAAATTTTTGCGAGTCTGCTTTGCAGGTTATAAGGTCACATTGAAGAGTCTTAATTTGATGGTTAAGGTTGAAAATTTCGTTTTTCAGAGTTAAATTTTTTTGGTTCAAATCTGCGTTTTTTTGTTTAGTTTTTCATTTTTTTCACTCTTGTCGTTATTTACTTGCACATCAATTTCAGATATTAATTCCTGTGATTTTTTTGACAGTACTTCTTCCGTCAGTTTTTCATTGCAGCTTTCCAATGTGTGAATAGTGCTTAAAAGAGTTTGAATTTGTTCGATCTCACCTTCTCGTTCGTGAGATTCTTTCGAACATTAATGGGTCGGTGAAATGTTTCGATGCGCAAATTATGAAGCCGAGCATTTTACTCGATTTATTGACAATTGCTGCAACATGTGCCCGGAGCGATAATATACTAATATATTTGAAAAAGGTATTCAAGTCTGCATACAATGCTCAGCATACAGATATCCTTAAATGTAAATGTGTCGTAAATGTATAATTAGGTAACTGGTATATTGTATTTGCCCAAACACAATTGAGCAGGCGTCGGCCATGAATATAAAAATTAATATTACCATATTATTTTCCTGCGTAAAAATTTCGTGCAATGATTTTTAATAATAAACCTTATTAGAATTAATATATAAGGGGTGTTCGCGACAGCTCTACATTCTTTTCAAATGATAAATCTCTAGGTGAGACTAAGCGATATATATGTTCGCTACAGCTCTACATTCTTTTCATAGGATAAATCTCTATGTGAGACTAAGCGATATATATGTTCGCGACAGCTCGACAATCCTTTCGATGGGTAACTATGTATGGGAAACTCTGTATGACAAAGGGTAATTCTGTATATTTTTATTTGACTTTTTTTATAGCCAAATATACATTTGGATAATAGGGGATTTTCGTAGATTATCCTACAGGATCTCCTACAGGAGATTATTTTTCATGTAACTTAAGTTATTATACACCTAAAATATTATTTATTTAGGCGTTGGTTACCGAGGAAAACCGTTTTTTTATAGAACTTTCGGATATTTTGATGTTTTTTTCTGGGTAACAAAGGGCTAAATAATAAAAATTAAAGATGACTTTCAAAGTATATTTTTAATGAGGAGTAATATCTCGTACAAAAAATGATTCAATCACAACAAGTTTTTTTTTTTTTTTTAAAGTGAAAATATCTCCTTATGTATTTGAATGTTCTTTTCTGGCTAAGAAGGAGACAAATAAAAATAAAAAATTACCAATTTTTATGAAGAATTAACAAATCTTGTACAAAAAATCTCCCAATATCCAAAAACATGCTTTGTCATAATAAAAAGTGAAATAAAAATATAGAGTTAAATTAAATATATGTCATACAGAGTTTAACATACATAGTTACACCATCAAATGAATGACGATCTGTCGTGAACATCCTGTACATATTTTAATATAAGAGACGAGAGTCAAAAAGTCAAGATATTCTATGACAAAAATATCTACCATATTTTATGTTCTTGGATATCCCAAAACTATAGAAACACCAGCCTAGCTACCAGAAGCGTTTGCGTTTGCCGGGAATTTTAAAAAACAATATATGTTAAAATTTAGAAAGAAATAAAATTAAATATAAGGAAAATATAAAATTTGTTTTATCCTAAATTGAATTCAATTAATTACAATATAACGGCTAGGGACTAATTCGATATATCATAAAAATATTTTTAATATATCATAAAATTATCATTATTTTTTTTTAATTATAGTTTTTAGTTGCAAAGATAAGCAAGCGCATGAAATGTAATTGTGCGGCGATTTTTTTTAAAAATTCAACTGCTTCTTTTCTTGTTGTGACGTCCACTACTTCGTATGATTTTCATATAACACACAATTTTACGTTCATAAATAGCTCAATTTTCGAGATATGGAGCTTTTCCCCCATTGTTTTAGCTTGATGTTTAGACTCAACATATTTTTACTACCTTGCTGTATGCAGAATTTTAGTTACTTATTACTTTTTCGGAAGATTTTGACTCTAGATTCTAACTCAACAAAATCGCTCCCAGAAACCAGACTACCATTTCTATGGCCAGGGCATCCAGGAACAGAAATATAATAAATATTTTTGTCCTAAATTTGTGTTATTTTTGGCACTGGCTCCTGGTATATCCACCGTATTACATAAGTCCAAATCTAATTAGAATGCAACAGCTGCCTTGTATATAAAGTACCTATTTAACTACATATAAAAGACTCAAAGTAATAATGGATTAATAGTTGCTTGTTGATATTGATTAAACTCGTCATTGAAAATGATCAAGGTAAGAAAACTTTTTTTTAATTAAGAAGAAATATTTCGTCTATCAGAATAATTAGACTGTTTACAGACTGTAACACAGATAAATTTTCCCTTATAATTTTTAATATAATCCTTCGAGTAGCGGCATAATTTCATGGCAGACCGCGGCAATTTATTGGAATTTCTTGCAATATCGCCGCGCTCGACAAAAAGTACTATAACTATGGAACTACTATTGCATTCATAAAAATAATAACTGTGCAATAATTATATTGAAATTTCGTAAATAGAATATTGAAGTGTCATTTTGTAAAATAATTAGATAATTAGGAATAAATATGAGAAAATCTAAAAAATGATAAAAACTCAGCATTTCTAACTTGTACTTGACTTACGGAAAAATACGGAATCCTATTATTTAGAAATTGTAAATACTATCGTGATCTTTATTAGTTTCTGTATCATACGCAATATTTTGATTTGCTTATTTACGTACAAAAATATTTATATGCTCATAAAAACCATGACATAGGCATAGGAGAATGCATGAGAATAACAATGGTGGATGAAGCCAAAAATATATGTATGGACAGGGCCAAGTCAGGAAAACGGCATAATTTAATGTAAGATTAGCAGTAAAAATTTATTAGTACGATATTGAGCCCATTTTACCATATTTTAAACAAAGGCAAATGTTTATTACATCGTGTGTGATTGTTTATTAAATAACATTATGAAATAATGAAATAAACAATATACGAATGTATTGCGAGTTAGAAATCTCTTGTTTTATTTATTATTACCGCAAAAGCGATTATAACAATAACAAAGGTATTTCAGCGAGTTTCCGGTATTTGCGCAACTAATTGTGACTTTTAGGTAAAAATGGTCACTTGGGTGTTACGTAACGTTTAGGGAGGGGGAGGGGGTACAGAAAAACGTTACGGTGCTGACATGGGGGGGACGGAGGGTCAAAATTCATTTTAAAAATGCGTTACGTATTTTTTAACGCCCCCTTATTGGCTAAAATCAATATCTTATAGTTAACCTAATAGAACTATATTTTATGTGGTAAAAATATGACAAAAGTGATCTATTAAATTTATAAAGGTAATTCGTACATTTAAATCCAGCAGAAAAAACAATAAATTAGGGAAAAAATAAAACAATAAATCTGTAATGACGCAGCGGATAAAAAACTAATTGATGATAAACTTTGTGATATATACTTAGTATCAATCATTTTCTACCTGTTTGTATAAGAAGCTACACTATGCCTAACATCCCCTGGCTTTAGCATATGGAAGGAAATATTTTCAAATAATGTTTTTTTTTCAGTTTGGGTTTCTATGTCTTGCGCTGTTAATCATAGCCAGCGAAATTGATGCTCGTCAGTATGGTACAAATTCTTCTATTCCTGCAACAAGGTCGATTATTCGTTTTTTTATTCTTTTTTTAGGTACAATTTCGGTAGTCGATTCAAATTTAGAGCCTTTTGACTTCGACATAACCGACAACGATACGATCGCAACCATAAGAGGCAAAGTTAAACAGGAGAAAAATGTTAACATTGATAATTTCATATTCTTATGCGGCCTTATTCAAATGGAGGACCTGGGATTAGAACCACAAGATTGCCCAGTAAATAAAAACATTAAGGCTCTTCACCGTGAAAAGTAGGGGCATTTATGATGAACGAATTGACTAATAGGAATTCATTTGAATTGTTTAATATAATTAAATATTATAATTATAGGTATCAAGGTTAAAATCGTCAAGGATATATGAATACTTCCCGGAAATGCATCTACTGGACAGTGATACTGGACGATCCAAATAAAATAAGTGCCTCTTCTGTCAAAATATATATTATAATTCTGCTGTTTGCAGCAACATAATAAATATATATTAAAATTTGTGTTAGCTCTCATATATTTAATTAATTATTTATTGTTTTGGGGAAGGGTGAACGCTATTAAACTGAGAACCAGTAAAGGGAAACTTTGGAATATGTATCAAAATGTATCATATTAATTTTAAAAATCTTGTTAAGCGGGTTCACCGTCTTAATACTACCGATACGGGCAGGCATAAAAAAGGTATATCCGCTTATGATCAGGTGAGGTGAGGCGCTAACAATTTCCTGGCCCTTTCTTGATCATTCCTTCTGATGATATCTTCCAAGCCGACCTCAAAGTCGTTTTTTATTTTTATTTATTGTTTCATATGTTGACAACCTACATATACCTGCGGCTCCGGCCGCGCCAATGTCTCGGTGTTGTTGAATTTTGGTTGTGTATACAGAATGGGTTTTTAATAAGTGATATCCTGGAAGTGGGTGAATCAGTACGAGCAAATAAGTGTTATGATAAAATAAAAATAGAAACAACATATAAAAAACAGTTTTTTTTAATGTTAAAAATTAAATATATTGAAAAATAGTATAACAAGAGTTGAGCGCGTTACGCCATCTAGCCTTTGGTAAAATATCGCGAATACTTTTTATTTGCGATAACTTACCTATTGTAAGATGGCGCATCACCGTCAACGCACCAAATTTACAAAAAAAAAATATTTTCAAAGTATATATTTTTTAAGTATTGTTAAAAGTTTCCTATTTGCTTGTACGGATTTACCTATTTAAAAGATGTTACTAATTAAAAACTCATCCTGTATAATAACAATTTTTCTACTGATGCATTGCATAAAAAAATACTTTTTTTTTATGAATATATAGAAGAGTTATTCAGGATGTGTACTTACATCTGTTTCAATACATCACATCGATACTATTAAATATACAAGGACAATGCTAATTAAAGGTATCCATTTAATAAACATTTTGAAAAAATATAAAGGAAAAGGGAGAAAGTTGACTGACAAGTCATTAAAAGGAAATTAAATATACCGCACTGTTATAAATCATGAATTTGTTCAAAAAGGTACCTAACTGGCGTGTCTAACCTGTCAATATTGCCAAGCAGCGAATTACCAAAGTTAAATGCTCTATAAATATAATAGGCCTTCCAGACTTTCGGGGATAAATTTCGACGAGCAACATATCTACACTCAAGATATTCTCACTCGTGTTTTCGATCCTATCCGTTATGGACGACATTTAAACTTCAGCCGGTTTGGACCTGTGTCCCATTACATATTGTAACTTTGTAAATGCTGTAACCAAAAATAAAATAGGAGGAAAAAAAGTACCGGCGATGATGGCTGGATCAAATTCATTGAAATACGGGGTGTTATTACTGCACGGGCTTTTTTTCTGTGGGTGAATCAGTACAACTTTTGATAAAAAAAATTTGGAAAAAACCAACAATTTTTTTTTGGAAAGAAAATATTTTTTGTTTTATTTCTATTTGAAATTTTTGAAGAAGTTGACTGTTAAATAAAGGTTTGAGAAGCGTGTGAGCGTGCTGCGCCATCTAGCGGTAGGTAATAAGTCGTAAATAAACAATATCAACGACAATTTACGAACCGCTAGATAGCGCATCGTAATCACAGCTTTTCATACTATTTAATCATAAAATTTAAATAAAACTAATTTTCAAAAAATTCTTCAGTTTTTTTTCATTTTTTTTAATTTAAAGTTGTATACTTCGTTGTACTGATTCACCCACAGAAAAAAAAGCCCGTGCAGTAATAACACCCATCAAGGTTCGTAATTTATTTTCTCCTTATAGCTATAATTAGCTAGCTGATATGTATTGAAAAAGGTTAGCTGATAGACAATAAGCTCGCCTTTTTTTATTTTGAGATAGAGTTTTTTATTATTATTATTATTATTAATATTATTATTATATATTCATTTATACATAAACATTACCTATCTTACACTTTTAGTTTTAGCATGCAAAAACAATTGGATGAACTACTTACTGAACCAAGTGGAGAATTTAAAAATTAATGTCAAGTGTTGATTTTGAAAATTTGCTTAATAAGGTTTCACCACTAATCAGACAAGATGCTTAACTCCGAGAAGCAGTACAAGCTTGTGCACGTTTTGCAATAACATTAACATACCTGACCATAGGAGATATCTTCCAAAGCCTTCATTCTTTGTTTAAAGCGTCGCCTTAGTTGGTTTCAACCATTATTCCTGAAATATGCTTAAACCTGATTACAGTTTTGGAGGAAGAAATAAAGGTGTCTCAGTAATAATATTTGTTTCTTGATTATTTTACAAGTTACAACAAAACATTAATTATAGCATTCACAATAAAGAAAATTAGAATTACAAATTAAAGAATAAATAAGTACAATCGTAGGCTTTCGAAATAACACCAGACAGTAATTCGTTTCGAAGTATGTGTGTGCACATTTGGTTCATCTTTTTGTGTACTTTGTCCTTCTGCAATATCTATTTGTGGTGGCTTACAATATAATTGGTGTGTAATTTGTCATTTTGGAATATGAATTCGTAGTGGTTCATAATGGTAGCGAACGGTTTCGTGCAGCTTGGGCCATAAGATCCATTGCGTTCTTGGATCGGTCCAACTCAAGATTCAACTCGCATTCGGAAACCTCCTCGTGTGGAAGGCTACCCCGGATATGACTGTCGCGTCTCACGCCTCGCAGCTAATTGATCGGTTCCCTCTGGGGGATTGCCTCCCGGCGCTACTGGATAGTTTGCGCGACGTTCGGCGTCGCCAATCGGTTGTGCACTCTGACTAATGGCTGAAGGAGTATGGAGACTATGAAAATATACTGTCTTCTAAGCAGCGTAGGTGGATGTTGACCTGTCCTCAAGCACTCTTGAAATGACCAAATAGCTACCTGACCCTGAATTCTAGAGCAGGGCAAAAGATGCCATTGGTTCGAGACAGATTTAAACCGAATCAACGCTGAATATGGGCCAGGTAGAGGTCGCGCAAGTGACTTGGAACCCGTAACCATTAGGCAGGTTAGAGGAGCCCTGATGGCTAATTCTAGACGGAGATATCCTTCAAAAACTGGTAGACATGGGGCGAGGCTGCCCGCTGGGTAGCTTTCCGGTGCCTCACCGTAAGGCGTTGGCCTCTGTCGGGCACGTTGGCTTAGCTCGACGGTAGATTTGTATTGTCTCTAAGTCATCTACGCTCACCTCACGGGAGATAGAACGATCACTATCGTTAAAAAATCCTATGGTGACGGATTCGCCCATTGTAATTGACAATCTAAGTTGCTGGTTCATAATATAACTGGCTTGTATTTCGCCCATCTGGAATTTGAACGTGTGGTGATTCAGAATATGAGATGCGTGTGTCTTTTCATGTAGCAGAGGTTCAGTAAAGCTAAACGTAGAAGATGATGGTCTAGATATAGAAGAAGAAGATGGAAAAAATGTATTGCTTGAAAATAGGTGAAAATAGGCTCTTTGAACGGTGGCAGTCAATAATGAGGCCATGAATAGGACACCTTATTTGTAATCTCTCAATTTCAGATAAAGCGCTCATTTTTTTAAACATAATCCCATACACTTAAGTCATCTGGATGGAGGCTTGAGATTTTTGTTTTTTATCCGCCCTACCTTTGGGTTATTATTCAAAGAGTAGATAAATACTTGTTTTTTCGTTAGTTTTCTCAATATACCAGATAATTTTTAAAAATATACCAGACAAAATATAGGGCATTATAAATAGGATTGAAAACGAATTTACGGCGTGAAATGTGTAGCACCCGACGTTTCGGTGACGTTGCAGCCGTTGTCCAGGGTAGACTGTCCAGGGTAGAATATCTACCCAGGACAACGGTGGCTGCAACATCAACGAAATGTTGGTGGACACGCCTGGTGTATCCTTACGCCTTATTCCTCCCTAATCCTAAATAAATGTTTTCCTATATATTTTATTCCTTTCCTGTTATAATAAATAAGTACCTACAAAAAGTCATCGCTTGGACCATCTGCGCGGTCGGCGATTCAGTTATCAAATTTACGCGCTGCGGATAGTATCGCACGTCGTGAAATAGTCGTCTATCTGAAATAGAAAAATTACATAAAAATAACTTCTAGAAGTGCCGTGCATTTTAGGGAGTTTGTTTCATCGGGATCAGCACCAGCGTCTGGGTAGCTACCCATCAGCGAAGCAGCCAGAGAAGATCAGGAAGGAAGCGGTTTCTTGAGGTACTTCTTTTCTTAACCCTGGATCTATTTCCATCGTGGCTGTTCAGCGCCCACCACACCTTAACTAAATACAGTCCATTGCCTGACGTTCAGGATATCGACTAGTTGGCTACTACCAATTTTACGCAGTAAATTCGTTTTCTATCCTATTTATAATGTCAAACAACCGCGATAGTCTTCGATTTTAAAACATAGAGCAGTTTATATAAGCGGTTTTTTACAGCGGTTTAATGTAAATTTGTATATGTGTACATATTTTTTATATATTTTATTAAAAAAATCCTATATAAAAATATAGCGGACGTATCACGTACGTATTGGTAGTGCAGGTAATATTTTCCTGCAAAGTACTTAAAGCTTCCTTCAAATACATTCCAGCTTCTTTCACCTCGAACTGAATTAATCGAGGACTACTTGTCTGTAGCATTCTTGTATCATTTCTGGTTTGTGTGGTTTTTCTATACTCTTCGTTAGCACTTGTGATAGGCTCTTCTGTTTGAAGAAATAAGTCATATACATATGTAGTATAGGCAACTTTATTTTTTTTAATTCCATCATCTGCAGGAAAGTGGCTAGAAATCGAATACGAATTCAGCAGCGACTTTTCTAGGGCTGTCCGTGCAATAGACGACAAACATATAGTTCTGATATGTCCATTTAATTCAGGTTCAAAATACCTCAATTACAAAAAACTTTAAGTATTATGCTTATAGTATAGAGTAATTTATAGTTAAGAGTAAATATCAAATTATTTTTGCTGATATTGTAGGGCGAGGTAAAAGTGACTGTTGTTTTTTTTTAAATACTATGTTTATAGGACAAGAATAGTAAAAAAAACTCCTAATATACCAGTAAAACACTATAGATAAACACTCTAGATAAGGCGGGAGAGGAACTCACGAAAGAAGAAGAATATACGAAGAAGAAGAATATTTTAGTCTAAAACTATGCATTCTGAGTACTTGGTCTATCGTCTTCAAAATTAAAGCATTTTAGATAAGTCGGGATAAGAACTCACGGAATAAGAATAACATCGGAAGAAGAAAAACATTTCCTTCCGAAACGAAAAAGGAATTTCACGATACCTTCGGAAAAATACCCACCTTTTAAAAGTACCTACCATTCGAGCGTAGCATGTTTGTGTAGTATTTCCGTGGTATTATACAATTATTTTTCCAAAATGATGTAGTATTTTCTTAAATACGGAAGTTTTATTTTTTGGCGTCGCTCGTATACGAGATATCCGACAAGGCATCTGGGTACCGAATTTCAAATCTCCAAGTCTAATATTTCGAGATTGAAGTATGAGAAGCGCATCCCCTGATGGACCGATTTAAACCACAATCTCAACTCTTGCGATGACCAAATGATGCCTGCATACTAAATTTCAGCTCAAACGGATCAAGCGTTTGGACGCTATCGTGGAGGAATACATACCAACTGACAGACAGATAGACATACACACAGACGCTTAGAAGTGCGTCCACAATATTTTTCTTGCCAGGAAATTAAAAAAGTGGGACCTAGTATGACCCTTGTCGAATACATGATAAAATTATTTCAATTTTGGACCTAGCAGAACTGACTGAAATGCAATGAGATCGTTTTTTTATTTATTTATTTATTTATTAGTTTTAAATATTATTCAAGAGATTACAGACGAATCCAATTCGCCCTTGAATATTAAATCCAGAGTCCATAATAAATGACTTACATAACTAAATTATTGCTAACACTGAACAAAAAAAACATAAAAATATAAAACTATGTAAAAGACAGATTATGATAAACATCAGATAGCATATAGTTGCCTTTTTAGCTGCCAAAGGGATATACAAAAAAAAGTCTATTTCAGTGGGTAAGGAATTAAGAAGAACTATAACCCTCCCCACTAATATATTTTCTACAAAAATATTTGTACGGTGGTACGGCACATTAAACAATAGATGCGATCTCCTCGCTGTGTGATTTACCGGTACGTACAATTCAAACTTACATAATATCTCTGGCAAATAAATAGTTCCTTGAATTAATTTATATGCAAATATAATTAGGGAAATATATCGACGCGTTTCAAGAGTGTTGTATCCTACCATTCCTAGCACAAAATCGGACGGAAATAAGTATGGATAAATATTGTATTTTCTGTAATAAATATATCTTAAAATATTTCTTTGAATACGCTCTATCATCTGAATGTATTTGTTTTCACTTGTAAACTAGATGACCGAGTTATATTCAAGTATTCTACGGACTAAACAATTATGTAGTAGAAACATTACATGGATATTATTAAACTGTTTGCATATGCGAATAACAAAACCGACCATTTTGCTAGCAAGATTGCAAATATTTGTAATGTGTGCACGGTAATTCAACTGTGTATCAAATGTAATTCCCAGGTCCCTCACCTCGGTTGACCTTTTTAAAATTGACCCGTTTATTGTGTATGGGAAAAAGCAATGTGTGTTCTTCTTAGTGATGGTTAAAACAGAGCATTTGTTAGTGTTGAATTCCATGTCATTGACAGAGCCCCACCTTGAAAGTGCATCTATATTTTGCTGTAATTTTTCCGCTTCTCGAGCATCTGTTATTTGATGAAACATTTTCACGTCATCATCAAATAGAGAGCAGTGACTATATTTTACAAATTTAGGTAAGTCTATAATGAAAATGAGGATCAAAATCGTAGAGAGATTCGCACCTTGCGGCACCCCCGAATGAATCTTAAAGAGGGCTGACTCGGAGGAACCAAAGCTGACTAGCTGACTCCTGTTTTCGAAGTAGCTTGCGAAGATATTGACAAGATGTACAGAGAAACCGAAGTCAAAAAGCTTCTGTAAGAGGATATCTCTGTTAACCATGTCAAATGCCTTGGCCATGTCCAAGTATATAACATCTAGTTGCCAATGACAATACATGTCAATGACAATAAATTCGTGCATGCTGATCTTTTATTTCTGAATCCATGCTGGCTTTCCGACAGCTAGGTGTCTGCGAATGAGTAAATACGTTCGTGTAGAATAGACTCGAATAATTTTGCAAATGTGCACATAACGCTGACGGGACGGTTGTTTTCGATTACGTTTTTAGGACCACTTTTATGAACAGGTGTAATACGAGTAACCTGCCATTTGAGCGGAAAGTAATGTGATTTTAGGCTAATATTGAAATCTGATAAAGGTCCTTGTAGGGCCATCGCGCAGTGTTTAACCAGGAAAGGTGGAATAATATCAGGACCCAGTGATTTTTTGATACTCATTTTAGAAGATTTATATTAGAAACCACCTTAAATGATCAACTTTAATACGAAATGGGTATTTTTTTATTAACAATTGAGTAAATTTATATTGTTAATGTCGATCTCGGTCATCTTACTATTGTTTGTACTCTTTTTTCACATAGAAAAAATGAAATTAAAGAAGAGCCCCACTATTCAAGCTAAAGAGCAGCTGTCGGCTCAAAATCCGCAAGTGCCGATCCCTGCAATATTCGAATATACCTCATTAAAATAAATATATTTCTAAATTATTAAAAAAAAAAAAAAACAATAATTTTTTAAAAATTATTTCGCTTTTTATATACATTTTTTCATTATTCAATAATGGACAAATCACAGACTTCATTTTTAATTTCATCTAATCGTATTACAAAGCGGAGATACAAAAAATAAAAGTCATAGTGTCTGAGCATCAGCGAAGTAAGCACTTTCAAATTTTAATGATTTCTAGTCGACTGGTTAAAAAAATCGTCTCCTCTTTGGTGGCCCTTAACTACTAGAAAAAGTCGCTTTGTCACTTAGCTAAATACACCCAAGCAAGTTCTATGACTACATCAAATATCATGTCTATATCTTTAAAACTAAGCGAGATAACCGATCGTGATCTACATACATCCAGACCTACAGACATCCAAACATACAGTTTGGCGGTGTCGACTACAACTGGCGATCCCGTCACTCCAGGCTGGTATAACAATATGAGATCGTTCTTTCAGACGTGGGATGAGCGTAGAAGACTTAGACAATGACAATCCACTATCTAGCTCGGCCAACTAGCCCGCGAGAGACCAACCCTTACCGCCCGGCCCCGGGTAGTTAACCAAGTGGGCAGACCAAGCGCCCTCGCTAACAGTTATGGCCAGATTTCTTCGGTCTCCCGACTGCTTACAGGTTCGAAGTCGCTTGCGCGATCCTCTCCCTTACGTAACGGTGATACGGTGTCTACCGAATCTATCGCAGACTACGGCAACCTGCTCGAGATCTAAAATCCTTTTTTTTCAAGGGGCGATCTTTTTTTGATGCCGATATAAATGACCCCATTGAACTAACCCTATCACCACCAACACCTTTATCGCTCATTTTACCAGCTCAGATAAGTCCCGTGCCAAAGGTGGCGAAAGCCAGCATGTACAGGCTATCTGCCCGAGAGAAAATAAACTGGATCTCACAAGCACTAAGATCAGTTCTTGACTCAGTCAGTGAAACTCCAACCCTCAACATGGTATCAGACACCATGCTTCCACTCCTAAACTTTGGAAAACTTTTTAACTTTTTAAGTGGAACTGCCGCCCAGAGACGACTGGCTAAAAAGCCAACTGCACTGGGAGGCCGGTAGCCTCAAATGGTATACTAATGGGTCAAAATCGGGACTGGAAGTAGGCTGCGGTATATATGGAGAGCGACCAAACTTCGAAAGAAGTGTAAACTTCTGGAAATACGCCTCCATATTCCAAGCGGAGGTAGACGCCATTATTGAATGTGCGTATATCAACCTCGATAAGAACTACGCCAACCACCGTATCTATATCCACTCGGATAGCAAGGCAGCTCTTATGGCACTAGCTTCGAATACTATTAATTCAAAGCTAGTGCAAAACTGCGTATGACTACTGAATTCCCATGCAGGAATCGAGGGAAATGAAAAAGCCGACGAACTTGCTAAGACGGGAGCAAAAGGCACGTTATACGGCCCTGAACCTTGCTGTGGCGTGTCAAAAAGCCTTGCTAACCTAATTCTCAAACAAATATATTTAGAACAATCCGTCAACCACTGGAACAACATGCCAGGGTTGAATCAATCCAAAACGCTAATTAAGGCCTACGACCCTAAGACGGCCCGTGAGGCCTTATCGCTAAATAGGAACAATCTACGCATACTGGTGAGGGCGCTCACGGGGCATTGTGGCCTGAACAAACACATGTTCAACCTCAAGCTCCGAGACACAAAAATGTGCAGGTTCTGCCAAGGGGCAGAGGAAACTCCCCTGCACCTCATGTGCGAGTGTGGCCCACTGATGCGTAAAGATACACCCACTTGGGTGGTCGTTACCTCCAACCTGAGGAGGTAAAACAATCTGGCGCCAAAAGCCTGTTGCGGTTCTTAAATGACACGAGGCTTAGCGCAGAACTATAGTAGGTGGCGAACACAATAGATCAGCAATGGTCGCAGTGTTACAAGGCTCATAAAGACCTTAGAAAAGCCCCACACAACAAATAATAATAATAATAGGTCCCGTGACAGTTGTTCGACCATCTTCTACATCAGGGAGATGAGATACAGCAGCATTAATTTCTGGATCGCCGTATAAAGAAAAATTGATGCGGGCTCAGGAGAAAAATATCTCAAAACGACAACCAAAAGACAAGATTAAAAAAAGATGAATAAAGCTACTACCAGCAAGAGGAAGAGGATATCTTCATCATCAGATGACAGTTCTGAAACTATGAGTTTGGTCGACACAGATGATGCAGAAAGTGACGACAATGATGCAATTATTGCCACCGTTATTTTCCGACTACAAAAAGGGTGAAAAGTGAGTCAGATGCACTAAATGCTTCAAATGGTCTCACGAGAAATGTGCCGGAGCACATTCGAGTACATTCATATTATTATTTTCATTTTGTTTAAGTAATTAACTCATAAAAACCTTACCCTAATATCGTCCCCGGGGACGGAATTTGGACGCTAAAATTATTACTTTCAAAATCTTCTTCTACTATATTTTATTTCTTATACTAGAATTATTATTATTCATGTTTGCTATATTTTTTAACTTAATTATGATATAAACTATATTACTCAAATATGTGTTCAATTTATTTGTTGTTTTTTGCCAAAATTGTAATATTTTTCTTTCAAATTATGTTCAATGACATTATTATTCAATGACAGGCTACTTTTACCGCAGTGGAGGAAAAATACAGTAGATAATTGCATAAATACGGAAATCGCCCGCCGCGAATCGTCATAACAAGAAACACACCAACATGATACTTGACAAAATAACACTTATAGAAACAACTTGAAAGGCCGAATATTTTCAACTCGCGACGGCATGTTTTCAATCTTCAAAATTTTGTTTGTAGGGGGTGTTAGTGCACGCATACTAATATATAACAGTGGATTATACAATGACAGGCGACTGTTACAGCAGTGAATGGAGAAATAGAGTCGCTAATTGCATAAATACGGAGATCGCCGGCGGGAATCGTCCTAACAGAAAAACCACCAAAATGATACTTGACACAATACAAGAAATAAATTTGATCTACATCTAAATCGGCATAGGCTTAGTAAGTTTCCTTCACCAAAGCCTGTGTTATTATAATAAGGTCCAAACACATATCAGAAGTCTTGGAGAGAACCAATCCAAAAAAATCTTTTTTAATGGTCTAGTCAAGAATCCAGTATAAGACTTAGAATGTTGAATTCTTATTCCAAGAGCATCCTTATGTAAAATAACTGAAAGTTCATGATAATCAACTTTGCCAAAGAGCGTAATTTTTATTTTTATTTTTATCGGCGACGGCTATATTGCTAGATTTGACAATTAATTTAAATTTAGATATTTTTAGTATACGCTTATCTATTTTCATGACCATCATATTATTGCCTTGATAATTATGACTACAGACATTGAGCTCTTTTTTTGATCAGCAATTTTGATTATTAGATTATTTTCTATTTATCAATGGTTTTCAAACCAATTATAATTTACTAAAATTAATTTATATTGCCACAACTATATCAGGATAGTTAATATTCTTTAATTAATTACATTATTTAAAATTTTAGAGGCAAAGACGCATCCAAGTGTAGGAAAGCCTACCTACTGGAGCAGAACTAAATTGTATTCTATTGTATCGATAAAATAACACTTATAAAAACAATATTGCATAATAGAAAGATTATCATTTGCGTTTAGTGTATGCGCTATGTAACCTGGGCTCATACAGATATATCATGTGTATATAAATTTAAAAGCATACGACGGCATTGTCTAAATTGTCATTTCATTTTCTGTTGTGCTCATGAATTTGAATGTATATGTATATGAATATAAAATAAAATAAATAAACTTGAAAAGCCAAATATTTTCAACTCACGACGGCATGTTTTAAACCCTCACAAAATGGTTTTTATAAGGTATTAGTGCACGCATATTAATATATAACTGTGGCTTATTCAATGACAGGCTATTTTTACTGCAGGGGAGGGAGAAATAGAGTCGGTAATTGCATAAAGACGGACATCGCCTTCCACGAATCGTCATAACAGAAAAGCCACCAATTGGTGGCAATGTTGTCCCAGAGGTTAAAGGGTTGATGGCTTCTTATCGTCTTCGGTTGTGCTTACTGATGCTGCTAGATGTATTTACAGAGGCGGGCGGGCGCCCGCCGTTCAGCCGACATTCAGTTGAACGCCACCGTCGCTTGTGTGGATCACGAACGAGATGTGTCAAGAAGGGGTTCTGACAGCTCCTCTCGGCGATTGCAGCGCAGTCTTTCTGACGCTCTCTCCATCTAAAAGCGTCTCAGTATCTGGCGCGTAGCGACGCCGTCGCCGCGACGCTCGCTGGCTTGTTTTGTAAACTATGTATACACGAAATTTCGAGTTATAATTAACCGGTAATGTGCGCGTCGTACCTCTTGTGATTTGTGTTAAATTGTGTTTTTTTTAGTTATTTTATATACATTTTTATCTTATTGGGACAATGCTAAGTTTCATAACTTACTTTCTCGGTGCACCAACCGATGAGGAGAGAAAGTATTGTGAACGCGCTAAAAAATCTAGATATAGACCTAAATATTGAATTTGACCCCGCCCCCCTCCTGAGACAATTAAAATCACTCCCAGGTCAAAGTATGTCTGTGTGTCTGTCTGTCGGCACAGTATACTAGACAGCAGCTTCTCTTTCCAACAAAATTGAAATCAAAGCGAATACGTAACGAGTCGTAAGGGCTCGGATATGGCCTCCAGATGTCCTGCTACTAGGCCCACGCAGATATCCAAACGTTCGAAAATATCGCCAGCCTTTACCTGCGCGTAATGCTAACCAAAGGCGTTCGTCGGGACGTACCCCTCTGCCCACATTCCTCGCACACTCTTCCCGCAATGCCCTGCAGCTCGAGAGTAAAGCCACTGATTAGTATACTGTGCTGTCGGCGTTTGCCTGCCTGTGTGTCTGTCTGTCTGCGTGCCTGTGTATATTCCTCCACGATAGCGCCCAAACGCTTAATCCAATTGATCTGAAAATTAGCATGCAGGCATCATTTGATCATGGCAAGAGTTGAAAAGGTTGTGGTTAAAATCGGTCCGCCAGGGGGCACACTAGTCATATTTCAATCTCGAAATATTGGACTTAGTGACTTCAAATGTGGTACAAAAATACCTTGTTGGGCCGATACCACATTGTAAAATTTTGATTCGAATATACGAGATATTCGAACGAACATTTCACAATGTGGTTTCAACCCAACAAGATACAAGATACAATAATCATATTTAAATTCCACTATACATTTTAATCTATACTATCTATACTAATATTATAAAGAGGTAAAGTTTGTGACGTTGTAGGAAGTAATCTCTGGATCTACTGAACCGATTTTGAAAATTCTTTTACCAATAGAAAGCCACGTTAGTTGTAAGTGTCATAGGCTGTATATTAATTCGAAAAATGAAAAGACTTTTTCGTGGTAGTCGGATTTCCAAAGTAAGTCGGAGAATAAGCGGTCGAACGAAAATGTTTCTAACTAACGCTGCCTTAACGATGAGAGATACATTATTAGGATCTAGAGAAAAGTTGTAGAGTTTGATAATGCCTACAAAAAAGTCAGCGACAGCATATTCCTAACTTTTATATTTAAGTCACAAAAAGTAGTATTTTATATTTAAAAAATAATTTAAATCGTTAGGTCATGTTTATTGGTCATATTATCAACAATTATAATTTCTTATCAAAATAAGTAAATTTATCGTCTCAAGCGTTTAAAACAAAAAACTTTTCCCTTTTACTGGATATAATTTCCCTTTTACTGCATACATATTTAAAGAGATGATACGCTCACAATTAAGACACTCACAAGAAGACACTCACAAATATCGGTATTATAGTCAAATTGGCATGCAAATACATATATACATATGCAGTAAAATTATAACCCTTCTTTTGGCAGTTGGCAGCCAGGAAATAAATCATAGCACTCAGTACTAACCGAACCACACTCATAATTTCATCACAGGTAAAAAGTTTTACCGCCCAACGAAGTGGGCACGGGTCAGCTAGTCAAATATATTAATGCCTCGGGCGGCGCGGTTCAACAGATGGAACGGAACCCAACTGGCTAGTCCGCCGACCGAGAGAGGGTGCTCATTGATTTTATTTATGAAATTATTATTTAGATGAAATACGTCCTTGGCTACATGTCGGGAAAGACTTGGGAGGACACAATCGTTTATTTTATATTACGAAATCAGACTATCAGAATCATTCAATAACTTAATTGAAGTATTTTGCTTCTCAGTGGCTCGTGCCAACAAAAGGTAGACAGCATCCTCCTCACACCTTTACAGTTTGTACTGGATGACTCTAAATGTACAAATCACATTCCATTTCTAAATCTTTCTTAATAACCAAGAAAGCTTCAGACTGGGTTCTGGAGGTTAATTCGGTCTCTAAGCAGTATCATTTCGTTGAAATTCTTGGATGCACAGCCATCCTTCCAGATATAACTCTTTACTCCTCATCTTAAAAAGTGACCCTTATTGTAGAATTAACTATTGCATAGGAATGAAATTTCCTAAAAGACCACGAGTATAAACTAAATAAGTACCATCAAATTGCAAATGCCGTCACCCGGAACGGCATCAGAGCTCACCTTCACGCGGTGGATATTGGCGCTCGTGGCTTGCCACCAAATTTCTGTTTCGCGTCTTTAAAAATCTTGATCTCTGGGATAAATAATGATTTTTTTTATTCACCTATTAACTAATTCACAATACATAAAAAACAATGCATTGAAAATTAAAATTAATAAAGATATCGACTAGTAAGTATACAAATAGAATGACGCGTAAAATACTAGGTTCTATGTATATAAGAATAAATAATTTATTCTTTATAATTTTAAGAGATGTGGGCGGACGGTAAAAATATCAAAACGTGGTGCCATCGAGTTAATGTAATTTAAGCTCTGAAAAGCACGCAACAAGTTCCATCTCGTAAGGTTAATGCGCAAGAACGACTCTGCGAAAAGATGGTGCGATCGAGCTCGAAAATTATAAGGCACGAAAAGATCCACCTTCGCTAGTAAGCTCGGGTTATCAGTGTTACTTCGAATCAGATAATAAAAAATAGGACATGGTCGGCATTTCTCTTCTGAGACAGAAAGAATTATGCCTGTGATAAATGCAGTCGGATACAAAAAAAATAGAGTACAGGGCTTTGGAAGCTAATGGGCCCTTGGAGTTGGCCACGAAGACCCATTCGTTCAGGGTCGGTCACAATCACGGGTCAACATCCATCCGGCAGCCTCCGGATGAAGTGCGAGCCCGAGTAGGACTCTGACCTGAAGGCCAGTTTCCCCCGAGGAGTCAATCTTCTGGCGCTCCTGGACTGTTTGCGCACCGTGCGACGTCAACCAATCGATTGTGCATTCTGACTGACAGTCGGGGGAGTCTGGAAACATTACTATTGGAAGTATGGGCGTGAGGTATTCTACATGAGTCAGCATTTTTCAAATATTCTACATGAGTCACCATTTTTCTTTTAATCAGGTTTTTATTACTGAGGAAAATCTGAATATTAAAAGTTTAATAAAAAACGCAAGGCTGTCATCGCCTTGCTATTGAATGAATTTAATATTTAATAAAAAATATCATGCATATCTAAAGTTCCTCTTGGGTCAAAACGGCCGCAAAATCTCGACATCTCTTTCAAGAGGTACATCTGTACGTACAACTAAATAAGAAAATAAGTAGGTATTTTATTTTGACTTTTACCGTGAAAAAACATGATTATGAACATTAGGAGACTTTTGTAAAGGAGATTATTTTACATGAATTAGGATTTTATAGTCATATATATATTTTTCATTTAGGTTTTTATTACTGACAAAAAAATCCAAATTCCTAAAGTTAAATAAATAATGCAAGGCCTGCCACGCTTTGCTATCTAGAGATAATCTAATTTGTAATTACTAAAGAAACCCCTGATTTTGGAAGTATTTAATAATAATACCTAAAGTTCCTATTGAGTCGAAATGATCAGTTTCTTTTATTGTTTACGTAATCAGCAAAAAAACTTGTTGAAAAAAAAAACTATTTACTCTCCAAGCAAATAACACGTGTGTGTGTTTTTGTTTAGTGAAAAGTAAAGTAAGAATAGATCTTGCGAGTTCAGTGTTCAAGGCTCGTGCGTATAAAAACGGTTTTGGCGACGTTCCCACGTACTGTCCGATGTCTCCGCTTCTGCCGCACCGCAATCACACGTTCCCCGGCCTATTATATCAAATAAATAGTATCATCACAGCCAAATCAAATCAAATCAAATCATTTATTGCCTAAAAAATTTATACATAGTTGTATAGGCATAACTGTAGTACAGTTACAATCGTGATATTGTGACATTATTAAATTCTTCATTCTATTATTAATCAAAAGAAGTATGCATACTCGTAAGAAAGTATCTAAAGTTCATAGGTATTATTGTAGAATTAAATCGAGTCTTACCATTTAGTTTAATGGATAAAAAAACAAAGAGTAAGGTATGTAGGTAGAAATTAACTCTATATGTTGTGATTCTATTACATTAAATAAAATGAATAATGTAATGAAATAAAAAGAACAAAGTTATTAGGAAGATATTTTTTTTTTTTTGAGATAACGATAAAAATGAAAGTATTATATTTTATAAAATCAATAAATGTCATATTAAAAATAGCAAAAAAATAGAATTGACAAAAAGTTAAATCAAATGGCTTACGTGATTACATTACAAATAAAAATAGTCAATATATTATTAATGTGTACCTAATAATAGAAGTAATCAATATATTTTGGTCAAATAGAAAATAGATTGCGAGATGAAGATCTCGAATGCACTTCATCATCAACGTAGATGCTAGACGCTGCTCTGTGATGATGGTACAAATTTCTTCGGTGCAAAATCTTACGATATCAGGTTATTACACGACTGCCTAAAAAATGAAGTGTAATGTGTTCAGGGTTCATGTATGTATGTTTTCCGTTTTTTTGATCCACCATAACTTCTAAACGTTTAAACCTATTTACATTACATTACATTTACGTCGTGTCCAATTGGTGGCTAAAAACCGCTCTTGGACGTGTCAAAATATTTCTGTTTTAAGTAGTAAGTGTCATTACTACTTTAATCTTTACGTTACATACTTATTTATTATTTATTTATTTATTTAAGAATTAATTAGTATAAAACATTGATTAGCTTACAAAAATAACAGGAACCGAATGGCAAAACCTTAACCTTTTGCTTATTTGTTTCTGTCACCCAACTGGGACTAGCCCGTTCTATGGTGGACAGGACTCCAATATTACAATCAAGTTTGCTTGATTGCTTGGTTGCCTACAAATGTACAAGTTTTAGTAAAAAGCTAATGACACTAAATTGCCCTAAAATGTGGTCTTCAGAATAAAATAAAAAATAATAATAATAAAAAATATTAAAAATATATAATAAATAAAATGCAATTCCATTATTAAATCGGCAATAAATATAATATAAAATTCGATTAAATAATATAAATAAAGTTATATGTGAGAAAAGAAAGAAACAGTCATTAATATTTAATATTATGTTTTAAGTAATATAAGATTTAATATAAAAATACCTAGTCTAAAAGTATAATTCATTGTCAAAGTCAAATATTTTTGGTAGTTAGTTCAATGTTAAAATATACTTAACATATAAGTTTAAAATATGATAATAATTTGTGCACCTAAGTTTTATTATACTATTATTTCTAACATTTGATGTATGGTTAGTCTGTCATGATTCGATAACCATTTCTTTAATTTATTTTTGAATTCCCTAAATGTCAAATTCATTTTTATTTCCATATTGATCAGATTGTAAAATCTCGGCGCAATGAAAGAGTAATGTCTTTTATCAAATGATGTTTTCCTTCTGGGTATTATTAAGCTATTTTCTACAACTTGTCTCGTTGGTCGCCGGTTCTGAATTATTCCTAAATTTGAATTACATATAATAATTTTTTTAAATATACAGTATCTAAGAAACTTTGGAACCTACTAAAAGTTATTCGTCGTAGAATCGTATTACAAAACAAATTAAAGAATAGTTAATGGCTACCTACTAAATACACAATAATTAAAATAGTCAGTTAAAAAGTTGAATAATCAAAGCAGAAGCCTAACAATTGAAATAGTCAATAAATCAAATATATACGTACTAAAAACTGTACATAGTAACATCCAAAGTAGTAAGTAATTTGTTAAATAATCAAACTAAAGCTAAATCTTAAATTTAAATACTAGAAGTACATATAAATTATCATTCAAATTGGTACAATATTTGCAAAGTCATGGCCCTCGAATTCGGTCAGATTATAGAAAGGGTGGCCTATCAGCATCTCCTTAATGTTTTTTTTAAATTGTTTGTCCTCCAGTTGTTTGATAGTGGTAGGGAGTAAATTGTAGAATTTAATGCTAAGGTATAAGTAGCTCTTCTGTACTTTTGCCAGTCTTGTTCGGGGTACGCATAAAAGGGAATTACCGCGTGTATGGTAAGAGTGAATGTCCGCTCTAGTTGCGGTTTCTGCTAGGTGCTGTCTGGCATACATTAAGCACTGGTATATGAACGCCGAATACATGGTCATTATCTTTGCCTTACTGAAGTATGCTCTGCATGAGGTCCTGGGCGTTAGCTGATAGATGCTGCGCAGTGCTCTTTTTTGCAATAGGAAGATTCTTTTACTTTTTGCGGCATTTCCCCAAAATAGTAGTCCATAAGTCATTAATGAGGCGAAATACGCAAAATACACTGATTTGGCTGCCGCGAAGCCACAAAGACTTCTGATTTTTTTTATTGAGTATATAGAACTACATAACTTACTAGCTAATTCATCAATATGGGTATTCCATTTTAATTTGCTGTCAACTCTTAAACCTAAAAAAATTATATCTTCTATGGTGTCAATTTTGAAATAGTCATATAATTCATTTAAATAGTCGAAATTGGTCGGTCTTAAGCGAAAGGGAATTATTTTTGATTTTGTAATATTTAGACGTAATTCATTAGCATTAAACCAAATTAAGAGTTGTTTAATTGTATATCTAATTCCACTTACTAATGATTTATTATCCTTGTCACAGAAGATAAGGGATGTGTCATCTGCAAACAGTGTAATGTCATCTTTCTCGAATGACACACATCCCGGCAAGTCATTGGTGTACACTAAAAATAAAAATGGACCTAATATGGAGCCTTGAGGTACACCCTTTGATACAAGAATCGGTTTGCTTCTTGTTCCATTTACCTCTGTCGTTTGATACCTATTTTGTAGGTATGATTGAATTAAATTTAGCCCTTTGCCTCTAATTCCATAGTGTTCTAATTTATTCAGGAGAATATTGTGATTGACGCAATCAAATGCTTTTGATAAGTCACAAAATAGGCCAATTACTATTTTTGAATCATCCAACCCATTTAATAACTTATGGAGTAGCTTCGATGCAGCATTAACAGTCGATAGTCCTGCCCGAAAACCAAACTGTTTACTGTTAATAATGTCATGAGTGTCGAAAAATTTTGTGAGGCGGTTTAATATTATTTTTTCAAAAATTTTGCTGAAAGCCGGTAATATGGATATCGGTCTATAGTTATCTATGTTTTCACGACACCCTTTTTTGAACATAGGTATTATTTTAGCCATTTTAAATTTATCCGGAAAGGAGCCTTCTGCTATACATGAATTGAAGAGAGCGCAAAGATAATCTGCAAGTGCAGGCATTGATGACTTTAGTAACCGGCTGGACACATACCACATGTCAGTTGACGACTTGGGCTTAAGTGATTGGGCTACTTTAATAATCTCCTCCCTAGTCATTCAGAAGTGTGTATTATTGTTAGAATTTTTATGTCATCCCGAGTGTCATAGGGTATTAGGCATCTTCAGTTACTTGTCTAAGGCATTTGATTGTGTACACCATGATACACTTGTGAGGAAATTACATCACTATAACATTAGGAACAAGGCTCTTGATCTTCTTACTTCTTACTTGGGAAATAGAATTCAGAAGGTTGATGTAAACGGTAAAAGATAACCAGGATCTATGGTCACCATGGGTGTCCCACAAGGCTCCATTCTTGGCCCATTTCTCTTCTCAATATACATCAACGATTTACCCTTTCACATAAGGAATAATCACAAAATTGTATGGTTTGCTGATGATACTTCTTTGACGTTTAAAATTAGTCGACAATTGTACAATTATGACGAAGTTAACAATGCACTCTCAAAAGTTATCTATTGGTTTTAATGTAAATAACCTACTATTAAATTTCAAAAAACAAAGTGATTAAATTTTCTACGCCTAATGTTAAGCAGGTACAAACCAATATAGAAATAACTGGAGCCTGTTGCTTCAACTGTGTTTCTAGGGATAACAATTGACTCCAAATTACAATGGGGCCCACAAATTGAGAAAATGTCAGGAAAACTTAGCTCTTCGGCATACGCAGTTAAAACAATAAGATATGACGAGGAAAAGTGACGATACTCCCGGACATGCAATGTATCGGAAGCCCACACATACGGACAGATATTTGTATGCCAGCTCACACCATCATCCCTAACATCTAGGTTCAGTGCAAACGTCGGTCGTGAATCGAGCACGCGATCTATGCGACGTTGACCATTTTTCGCAGGAAATAGAGCATGTCAATGATTTCCTTAGAAAAAGTGGTTACGGAAAATATCACGAGACTCGTACACGATCCAATATAGACAAAACTCAGAAACCGAGCAAATCACGAGCATCTTACCATTCTTACCGTCAAGGGCGTGACGGATCGAATAAGTAAAACGCTAAACAAATTCGATATAAAAACGATCCTAAAGCCGACCGAAAATATAGCTCGATCTCTGAAGCCTCTAAACCCTAAAGGATGTAATACTACTACAAACACCGGGTGTGTATAAAATCGAATGCAGCTGTGGTTTAGCCTAGGTTGGACAAACGGCCGGCAACGGCAACGGCCCATTGCCACTCGACTGGTAGAGCACATGAAAGCTGTTAGAAACGTTTAGCAAGAAAAAACGGCGATCTGCGAACATACCATATATTGGATAGCGGAAGTAGCCACTGGATGCAGTTTCAAAATCCCATTATGCTATCCAAAGAACAATTTTACTTTCCTAGCATGATCCGGGAAGCCATAGAAATAAGAAGAACCCCAAACTTTAATAGAGACGACAGCTACAAGCTCTCTTCTACGTGGAACCCTCTTCTTACAATGTTATCAATGCCCATAGCCGAGCGCAAGGACGTAATGCAGGATACAGTGAGTATTGGGTGCACGACCGATGTTCGAAATTCCCGCACGCCGATGCCGCCGCCCCACCACCGTTATAATCTACAACTACAAAGTAACAGCAACAGTTTGCCGCCTACCCGCAGATGACGATTAGCAGTGTTTTAGTCTACCCTGAAAAACGATAGACAGATGACATTATATCTTTCCGTATTATTTCTGTGATTTTATTAGCCTATATATAAATGCGATTGATGGCACTAATAACTGAATGGTAATATTGTTATCGCTGGTTAAATTATTAGATTTCTATAATCAATCGGTCCTTTATAAAAAAACATTAATTATCAATGTTATTAAAGATGACCAAATAAATTGCTATTAGTTTTGCCGTCAATGCGCCACCTGCATTTCGCCGTATCGGAAGGGCTACCAAATCGCTCTATGGATTTGCGCAAGATAATAACATGTATAACAATGATAAAACGCATTTAACTGACCCACTTTTGCATACATTTAAATAATATACATCACATTAAATATTTTAATTTACATACATCACATTAAACATTTAAATTGAATAACTTACTGTACATTCAATTTCGTTTTGAAGTATTCTTGTCTCATGCCTTTCCTAGTGACCAATCGTATATTTCTTTAATAGAAAACTGACTATAATAATAAGTACGACTCATAAACAAGACGAGCTATGGTTCGATTGTTTTGGTTGCAACAGTTTGTTCGTGATTGTCAATGAGTTCGGCCTCTCGAGCTGTATTTATTAACTCAATCATTTCGCAACAGATTCCTACTACTGCGTCTTTATTCATCAATCTAAAGTAGTTCATTGAGCAAACTAATAACAACACAACGTCGTACCGACGCAAAACATTGCAATGGAACATCTCAAGTACAGAAATATTGAGTAGGTAAGCAAATAGCCTAGTGTATTTTTAATTACCTAATAATATCTAGTATATATATATATATATATATATATATATATATAGATATATATATATATATATATATATATATATATATATATATATATATATATATATATATATATATATATACAAGGTGTTCGGCAGATGGTTGTACATACGATTATGACGGACAAGTGAGGCCCTCACCTACATGCTGTATAACTATATATATATATATATATATATATATATATATATATATATATATATATATATATATATATATATATATATATATATATATATATATATATATATATATATATATATATATATATATATATATATATATATATATATATATATATATATATATATATACATATATATATATATATATATATATATATATATATATATATATATATATATATATATATATATATATATATATATATATATATATATATATATATATATATATATATATATATATATATATATATATTTGATAAGGTTTGTAAAGACATCCGTTTATAGGATGAGGTTTTTATTTAAAATAAAATTAGTAAAAGCTACTTAAAAAGTAGCGAAGGAAATCCCAGCTTGTATTGGGAAATGCTTATGTTTGAATGAGATATACTTACGGATGTGCACGACTTTCGACGGTGCAATGTAAGTTTAAAGGTCCTTTTGCAGTCGACTAACGATCACTATTCATCCATATATCTCATAAATAGGGCTTATCCTTATGCAACACAAAATGCCCTCAATTGAGACGAATTAAGCGAAAAAATAAAAAAAATAAACTATTGATCACTTCGGCAAAGCCGTTTTCTAAATGAAAGTGACATTACGAAATAATTCAAATTTCGAATGCTACCAACATTTAAAATATGATACAATTGGCTGAGTTTGTTATATATATATATATATATATATATATATATATATATATATATATATATATATATATATATATATATATATATATATATATATATATATATATATATATATATATATATATATATATATAGTTATATTTGATAAGGTTTGTAAAGAAATCCGTTTATAGGATGATGTTTTTATTTAAAATAAAATTAGTAAAAGCTACTTAAAAAGTAGCGAAGGAAATCCCAGCTTGTATTGGGAAATGCTTATGTTTGAATGAGATATACTTACGGATGTGCACGACTTTCGACGGTGCAATGTTACAAACCTTATCAAATATAACAATATTATACTGTTTTCTACAATATTTCTTTACATTTTTTTAATATTATACAATTTTATATAGGTTTACCCTATTTTGATAACATTATAGAATCTTTATTATAAACTCCTCTGCCAGAAATTAAGATTGAAGTTTCTTCTTTCATTTGATTGAGCATATGGAGGTTTTTTATTTTTATTTCGATTTAATGGCTCGTTGATAACAAACTCAGCCAATTGTATCATATTTTAAATGTTGGTAGCATTCGAAATTTGAATTATTTCGTAATGTCACTTTCATTTAGAAAACGGCTTTGCCGAAGTGATCAATAGTTTAATTTTTTATTTTTTCGCTTAATTCGTCTCAATTGAAGGCATTTTGTGTTGCATAGGGATAAGCCCTATTTATGAGATATATGGATGAATGGTGATCGTTAGTCGACTGCAAAAGGACCTTTAAACTTACATTGCACCGTCGAAAGTCGTGCACATCCGTAAGTATATCTCATTCAAACATAAGCATTTTCCAATACAAGCTGGGATTTCCTTCGCTACTTTTTAAGTAGCTTTTACTAATTTTATTTTAAATAAAAACATCATCCTATATATATATATATATATATATATATATATATATATATATATATATATATATATATATATATATATATATATATATATATATATATATATATATATATATATATATATATATATATATATATATATATATATATATATATTGTTTGAAATATACATATATAATAAGAAGCCAAAAAATTGCAAATAAAATAAGATTAATAATCCCCTTTTGATGAAGGAAGTTCTTCTCAATAATACATTAAGAAAATTTGACTTAAGCCAATTTTATGATAATTACAATTTTTACTACATGATTCCATGGTAATCGACGAATTAAATTGAATTATTGTTAATACCTAAAAACCTAATCAGACAGCTGTAAACGTGCATCATAAAATACATGCGTGGTTATTGGTGGCCAGTTCGATTCATCAATTTGATCGATTGTAATTGTGATTGTGTTTTGATTGACTGATAACAATGAACGTGAAAAGACAGCGTCGAGATGACGGTCGTTGACGGCGGACACAATAGCGTTGCGTCTATCGCACTATAGTCGACGAGGCGTCGACGCACTGTTCAACCTCAAGGAGACGACTCGTTCCGAAGGCAATCGTGAGACTGCAGAGAGGTCGGCTCGCTTGCCGATGATCGACTCTAAGTTCGATGGAGCATTCCTACAAACCGCTCTCGACAAACGAAGCGCTCGCCGAGCATGACCATGATGTCGAAACCGATGGTGAGTAACTAACTTATACCCTACCATAGATGGTATGTAGATGTTTGTTAAGGGATAAGAAGAAGACCCGAGAATCTAATAATATAAGGTTTCTCCTGGGAGTCATGTTGCTGACCTCCTCAGGCATAACTATCACTATTGATTATATAGAGTACTAGCTGTTGCCCGCGGCTTCGCACGCGTTAAATTTGGGTTAAGATAGATCCCTTTTTCCCAGTCAAGTGGTAAGTTTTTGCGTGTAATATATAAAGGTATCTAACGTCCTTCTCTGTAGGTACTCCTGTCAATATGTACTTCATGATGATCAACTAAGTAATTAAGGCGTGAAGATGTGACGATCGCGGTGCTTGCGCTACGCATGTTATCGAGACAAATGATGAATTTATAATGAGGTTCTAGCGCCTTCTCACGTCCGGGAACCGTCGCGCGCGACTTCTATTTTGATTTTTAGGGTTATTTACCCCTTCTCACCCCCTAAGTGTTTGGTTTTAGAAAAAATGAAACATGCATTTGCCTATTTGTTTATTATCATTTAAACCCCTTTTCGCCACATTAGGGGTTGAATTAAAAAAATACTAAATACGTATTTGCCTAAATGTTTATTAGAGTATACAATTTCCATCTAATATCGTTTCTCCATACAAATTTTACACCCCTTTTCACGCCTTTAGGGGTTGAATTGTGAAAAAACGCGAAAGACGTATTTAATTATTTGTTTATTAGAGTTATCCTACAAAGTTTCAAAATAAAAAGTCCATTTAATATCGTTTCTCCACACAAACTTAAACACCCCTTTTTACGCCTTTAGGGGTGAAATTTCAAAAAAACACGAAACACATATTTGCTTAGATGGTTTTTAAAGTAATCCTACAAAGTTCATCTAATATCGTTTTTTCATACAAATTTTGAAACCCCGTTTAACCCCTTTAGGGGTTGAATTTTGAAAAACCACAAAAGACATATTTGCTTATTTGTTTATTCGAGTAATCTTACAAAGTTTCGAATTAAAAAGTATATCTATATCGTTTTCCATACAAATTTCGAAACCCCTTTTTACCCCTTTAGTTGTGGAATTTTGAAAAAATATGAAACACGTGTTTCCTTATTTATTTATTAGAGTGACCTTACAAAGTTTCGAAATAAAAAGTCCATCTAAAATCGTTTATCTATACAAACTTTAAAACCCCGTTTTACCCCTCTAAGGGCGAAATTTTGAAAAACCATGAAAGACCCATTTGTTTATTTGATTATGAGAGTAATATTACAAAGTTTTGATTTAAAAAGTCTATCTGTATCGTTTCTCCATACAAATTGTATAACCCCTTTTCACCCGTTTAGGGGTTGAATTTTGAAAAACCACGAAAGACGTATTTTCTTACTTTTTTATTAGAGTAATCTTACAAACTTTCGAAATAAAAAGTCCAACTAAAATCGTTTATCCATACAAATTTTAAAACCCTGTTTCACCCCTTTAAGGGTAGAATTTTGAAAAAACATGAAACACCTATTTCCTTATTTGTTTATTAGAGTAGTCTTGCAAAGTTTCAAATTAAAAAGTACATCTATATCGTTTCTTCATAAAAAATTGAAACCCTTTTTCACCCCTTTAGGGGTTGAATTTTCAAAAAATATGGAACACGTGTTTCCTTATTTATTTATTAGAGTAATCTTACAAACTTTCGAAATAAAAAGTCCATCTAAAATCGTTTATCCATACAAACTTTAAACCCCCGTATTACTCCTTTAGGGGCGGAATTTTGAAAAACCATAAAACACCTATTTGATTATTTGTTTATAAGAGTAATCTTAAAAAATCTTAAAAAGTTTCGAATTAAACAGTACATATTTGCTTATTTGTTTATTCGAGTAATCTTACAAAGTTTCGAATTAAAAAGTATATCTATATCGTTTTCCATACAAATTTCGAAACCCCTTTTTACCCCTTTAGTTGTGGAATTTTGAAAAAATATGAAACACGTGTTTCCTTATTTATTTATTAGAGTGACCTTACAAACTTTCGAAATAAAAAGTCCATCTAAAATCGTTTATCCATACAAACTTGAAACCACCGTATTACCCCTTTAGGGGCGGAATTTTGAAAAACCATAAAACACCTATTTGATTATTTGTTTATAAGAGTAATCTTAAAAAGTTTCGAATTAAAAAGTACTTCGATATCGATTTTCCATACAAACTTTGGAACCCCTTTTCACCCCTTTAGGGGTTGAATTTGAAGTTGATACACGTGTTACCTTATTTATTTATTAGAGTAATCTTACAAAGTTTTGAAATAAAAAGCACATCTAATATTGTTCATTCATACAAATTTTGAAACCCCGTTTCACCCCTTTAGGGGTTGAATTTTGAAAAAACATGAAACACCTCTTTTCTTATTTGCTTATTAGAGTAATCTTACTAAGTTTCGAAGTACATCTATATCGTTTCTTCATAAAAAAAATCGAAACCCTTTTTCACCCCTTTAGGGGTTGAATTTTTAATAAATATGAAAAACGTGTTTCCTTATTTATTTATTAAAGTAATCTTACAAACTTTCGAAATAAAAAGTCCAACTAAAATCGTTTATCCATACAAATTTTAAAACCCTGTTTCACCCCTTTAAGGGTAGAATTTTGAAAAAACATGAAACACCTATTTCCTTATTTGTTTATTAGAGTAGTCTTTCAAAGTTTCGAATTAAAAAGTACATCTATATCGTTTCTTCATAAAAAATGGAAACCCCTTTTCACCCCTTTAGGGGTTGAATTTTCAAAAAATATGGAACACGTGTTTCCTTATTTATTTATTAGAGTAATCTTACAAACTTTCGAAATAAAAAGTCCATCTAAAATCGTTTATCCATACAAACTTTAAACCACCGTATTACCCCTTTAGGGGCGGAATTTTGAAAAACCATAAAACACCTATTTGATTATTTGTTTATAAGAGTAATCTTAAAAAGTTTCGAATTAAAAAGTACTTCGATATCGATTTTCCATACAAACTTTGGAACCCCTTTTCATCCCTTTAGGGGTTGAATTTTGAAAAAATATGATACACGTGTTACCTTATTTATTTATTAGAGTAATCTTACAAAGTTTCGAAATAAAAAGCACATCTAATATTGTTCATTCATACAAATTTTGAAACCCCGTTTCACCCCTTTAGGGGTTGAATTCTGAAAAAACATGAAACACCTGTTTTCTTATTTGTTTATTAGAGTAATCTTACAAAGTTTCGAATTAAAAAGTACATCTATATCGTTTCTTCATAAAAAAAATGGAAACCCTTTTTCACCCCTTTAGGGGTTGAATTTTCAAAAAATATGAAACACGTGTTTCTTTATTTATTTATTAGAGTAATCTTACAAACTTTCGAAATAAAAAGTCCAACTAAAATCGTTTATCCATACAAACTTTTAAACCCTGTTTCACCCCTTTAAGGGTAGAATTTTGAAAAAACATGAAACACCTATTTCATTATTTGTTTATTAGAGTAGTCTTTCGAAGTTTCGAATTAAAAAGTACATCTATATAGGTTTTCCATACAAACTGTGAAACCCCTTTTCACCCCTTTAGGGGTTTAATTTCGAAAAATCCGCCCTTAGTGAGCGTTTGCGTTCTAAAAGGAACCTATATTTAAAATTTCAGCTTCGTAGGTCTAAGGGTTAGGGCTGGGCGTTGATGAGTCAGTCAATGAAATGAGTGAATCGGAACTTCTCTTTTTATATATGAGATTAATTTATCACTCAATTACTAAATAAAATTAATCTCCGTGTTCCTTCCAACCCAATAGATTTAACCCTGCTCTTCATGCTCCTCATGCTGGTACCAAATATAGGCAAAATGCATTTCTGTGGCGAACAAGTGACAATTGTAATTATTTGATTAAACGCTATGGCTTTGATCTATTCTGTACGAGTATTAACTCAGCTAGGCAGCAGCTGAACAGTGAATTCTTTAGCATTAATTGTTGAATATTTTTTGATGTATTTTTAATCGATAGCTTTTTTTGAAAGGCACACATGTCACATATGTTTCTACAACGTTACTTAAACGTGAAAACCTTTAATTGGCTCTCT
Source organism: Micropterix aruncella (assembly GCA_944548615.1). Classification (NCBI taxonomy): domain Eukaryota; kingdom Metazoa; phylum Arthropoda; class Insecta; order Lepidoptera; family Micropterigidae; genus Micropterix; species Micropterix aruncella. Next base: position 1,495,010 of record OX155955.1, read on the forward strand.
GTTATCCTACTCCTCTTTTTGTTAAATTACATATAATTAGCTGTTAGTTTTCCTAAAAATAAATAAATAAATAAATAATCCAATGATAACAATAATAACTATAAATTATTCGTGTCTTATAACAACACGGAAATAATATGCAGAGATTAGAATGCAATCTTCCAGTCTATTTGAACTTTAAAGCGCCTAATTATTATCTCATAGCTGTATTTGGTAATCTAAGTAGAGTGGCGTTTATTTGCCTTTTTAGACGCTACCTTTAGATATATAGTGCAAGACATTCCCTCTCAGATGCACGCTACCTATCTAGTAGACGTACGCGTCTTGTTCCTTGCTATCCGCGCCGCCTTCCGCTAAACGCTGACCTTGCTGGGCCAGCAGCCGCCACCGCCCGCTAGATATTTTGAGGTGCTTGCACGCGTTACTAATTTCATGATATCGCTAAAACTATAACACCTAAAAAAATACAGTACATGGCTATTTTATCTCTATTGAACACCTGTGATGATGGATTAATTTATTTTGATAAGGATTCCTATTTTATTGCTAATGTCTTCAACAAACACTGCCTACGTATTTATCTTATTTGTTTGGGTCATAAAAGCAGTTATTGTAGCTTAAATATAAAAGTTGGATATATGCTGTCGTTGACTTTTTTATAGATCTCTTTGAAGCCGATATTTTTGTCATATATTATTTTCACATATATCAAACCGTTTCGTCAGCGCACGTCGATAAAGCAACTCGCCAACTTATTTTTCTCCGACTTCATTTTAAAATATCATGATTTCTTATAGAAAACCAACCCTTATCACAATAAAATATAGCCTATAAGACTCGTCGATAATGGAGCTTTCTATTAGTAAAAGAATTTTTGAAATCGGATGAGTAATTTCGGAGATTACCCCCTACATACAAAGTTACAAATTTACAAACATTACTTTTTTTATAATATTAGTATAGACATTAGTATAAACATGTTTACCGAATTAAAATTGATATCTTTATTATATAATATTATATATGTAAATAAATGCTCAAAATTGAGGTGTAGAGAGAAATGGAAGGAACACAATTTTTGACTTTAGGACTTTACTTGGACTTTACTCACATCGACCGTCAGCCGATGTATAAAACCAACGCTCAGCGAACGCACCGTGAACTCACCGTGGCTCTGTTATCTACGACGTCGTCTCTAAATATAAGAGACCCTAGTTCGAATCCCGCTACCATCCGTTTTTTCTTTTCACGGCTAAAATCAATTCAGCTAATTTTAAGGGAAGACACAAACCACAGATGGTCTGTAAAGAAAAAATATATACAATGTAATTCGACTACCACCATCTACCGGAGTATTTATGAACTATCGACGTCTGCTGACCGTAAAGAGGGCTTACTTTGGCAGCGATTTGATAAACTGTCGATAATATTTCGATTAAAAACAGACAATTTCGAAATACGTAAATAATATCAAATCGTGCTACCGTATAAAGGGGTGGCTTTGACTATCAAAACACAACAAAAAAACGGATGACCGACAGAGGGCGAATAAAATAAATAAAACGTAATCTGCTTCCTCTACTACTGCCACTGTCAATCTACTAGCACCATCTACGAAAATATCGTCACCATGAATTGTAAAAAATGCACGAAACCTGTTCTTAAAAAAGAAAAATTATCTTGTGTTCATTGCAGAGAGCACTTCCACTATAACTGTGCTAACATGCTAAGAATGACTTTTCAGGGCCTCACGGAGAAAAAGTTGTCCCAATGGCTTTGTGAATATTGTAGTTCTTTAGATCCTAGACCAGCAAAAAAATCAGGTCCAGATAATCTACAAGTCTCGCCCGCAGTAACTCCAAATCCAACTCCAACTGGAAAGGCTACTCAACTGGCTCAACTGACACCAAAATCCGACTTACTCGATATTACGGAACTTACTGAATTAATTGATAAGCATTTAGTGGACTTTAAAGCCACGATAATTTCCTATATTGATGAGAAAATGAATAAATTGTGTAAGAAAATGGAATTAATCAACAAACAAAACAAAGACATACTAGAAACTACCGAATTCCTAGCCAATCGTTACGATGATATTAATAAACGGTTGGATGATTTAGAAACACAAAATTTAAACATACCAATACTAAAGAAAACTAATCTGGAACTGTTGGAAAAAATATCGCTCCTACAGTACAAAACAGACAATTTTGACCAAGAGCAGAGGAAATGTGATATTGAGATTAGAGGAATACCAGAGGAGTGCGAAAACCTACCAGAAATCTTTCAAAACATTAGTTCAGTTGTGAAATGTGAAATTGAGACGGTCGACATTTTAAAAATCGCAAGAAATTTCAACAAAAAGTCGGACAAAAAGCCGAGATCTGTGATAGTAAAATTTTGTCAAGAAACAAAACGAAATGTGTTCCTAAAGGCAGTAAAAACTCATAATAAACAATGTAAGGTCAATAGCAGAAAATTGAATACAAAAGACATAGGGATCTTCGGCAACGCTACACCTATATACGTGTCTGAAAATATCACTCATCGAACAAAATTCTTGCTAGGTCGGGCTAAAGCTTTTGCCAGAGAAAATAATTATAAATATGTTTGGATTAATTCTGGAAAAGTGTTTATACGTAAAGATGATACAACGAAACCAATTATTATTAATTACGAAAAAACTTTTTTAGAAATGAAGTAATTATAGTTTTGAGGATAATCTTAACGCATATTTCTGTAAATTACCGCTTTTGTAATATATTAACATTCATTTTTAATTTGATAATGATATTTATTTTTAACTTGACTATTTCTATTAATTACTATTATTTGGACATTTTATTATTTCATTTTACTTTGTATACAAATTTGTCATTTCTTTATTACACTTATTTTAATTATGGTTGTTTGAATTTTTCGATATTTGGATTCAATATTTCGACATTTCGATATTTCGACAGATCCGATATTTCGACATTTTTACATCTTGATAATATTTATACAGGTTGCTTTTTACTACATGTATATTTTTTATGTTTTCACTGGGAATATTCTCGTTCGATATTTTTTACTGTGATATTTATTTCTACGTTTAACGACTATATCATTCTCAGTTACTTAATTAGACATATTCTTATTTATGATGATCAATTCTTAATACAGGTTATAAATACCAATATTTTTGCCTATCATTACTGCATCGTCCCACTTAAGCTACAAATAATCTCTCATTCTAGTCATCACACAAACCTAATTCATACATTGCACAACCTAATTGGCACTCTTACAACGTTTTTCTTTATTAGAATTATCTTCTAATAAAAGTTATGGATTTAATTAAACTTATTGATACAAACTCCAGCGCAAATTGTTCTTATGTCACATCAGATGTCAATGCCTGCAGGCAAATTCTAGTAGGGGGCTGCGCACTCAAAATGCTAAGCCTAAATATAAGAAGCCTCCATAAAAATATTGACAATCTTCTAGTTATGATACAAGATCTGGCTATTGATTTTGATGTCCTAGTCTTAACAGAGGCGTGGATTAGCAATAACTTTAATACGATTCAACTACCTGGCTACATTTCCTTTTACACAACATTTAATACTTTGAAGAATGACGGTGTCGTCATATACGTTAGAGACAAATTCTCCAACAAACTGTTAGTAAAGGAGATACGTCTGGATGGAGCAAACTGCCTAAGCATACATCTAAACGATGACTTAAATATTATAGCCATTTACAGAAGCCCCTCGACGCGTAATATTCAGAAATTCCTACTAAGTTTAGATAGTGTTCTGAAAACATTGCAAAATCTTAAGCATATAATTCTGACAGGGGACCTAAATATATCAATCAAAGGCAAAAAACATCCACAGGCAGACGAGTATTTGGGTCTGCTTACGGTCCATGGCCTCCGCAGCCTCGTAGAAGCACCGACAAGAGAAATCAATAGTTCTAGTAGCTGTATTGATCACATTATGTGTCGTTCAAATTTTGCGACATCTTCTATTGTATACCAGACTTCTATTACTGACCACCATGCTCTACTGTTTAAACTCTCTGATCACTCGATTTCAGATTCTTCAACCAAAAAACTTGGATCATACGCAAAAACAAGTCTAGATCCGATAAAACTCCAAAATGACATTGCTAATGCAGACTGGTCGCAGGTATACAACGCCTCAAACGTAAATACGTCATGTAAATTATTTGTCAATAAATTAAACGAAATAATAAACGAAAATAGATCTACAAAAATCATCAAAATTAAACATAAACAAAAAATATTCAAACCTTGGATCACCAAAGGACTCCTTTTTTGCATCCATAAACGTGATAGACTACATTTAGCAGCACGACGAAGTCCCGATAATTTAATACTAAAAGAGAAAGCAAGACAATATCGAAATCTATGCAATAAAATTATACACAAAACTAAAGTAAGATTTTACAAAAACAAAATAGAGGAATCAAATGGGGACTTGAGAAAAACATGGCAAGTAATTAACGAAATCTCGAGCAGAGCCAGTCCTAAGGTTAAGGTAGATGTTATTAATACGGGTAACGAAATATTATCTAGTGATGAGAAATCACAGAGACTTGCAGACTATGTCAACAATCATTTTGCCAGTGTTGGCAAACGATTAGCTACGGACATATTGAGCAGATCAAGCTCGACTAATGTATCTCCACCAATAACCTCGAGTCCCGTATCTTTGTTTCTACGACCGACTACGCCAAAGGAAGTGGCTAGTATAATAACCTCTTTAAAAAATAATTCTTCTGCAGGTATCGATAATCTGAATGCAGGTTTATTCAAAACATCAAAAAATGAGTTAAGTGAGCCCATAGCACATATTATAAACGCCAGTTTTAGAGAGGGGATATTTCCTGACAATTTAAAATGTGCAAAAATTGTTCCAATATTTAAAAGTGGAAACAAGCAGGATATTTCCAACTATAGGCCTATTTCAATCCTTAGCACATTATCGAAGATAATAGAAAAAATAGTGAAAATTAGGTTTTTGAAATACCTGAACGAAAACAACATTTTGTCAAACAATCAATTCGGTTTCAGAGAGGGAATGGGGACTACGGATGCCATTGCAAATGTGACAAATACAATTACTAATATCCTGGACAAAGGCAACAAGTGTTTAGCCATATTTTTAGATCTCGCTAAGGCTTTCGATACGGTTTCGCATGAGAAACTATTACTAAGACTAAGAGACATTGGTTGTGTAGCAGTCGCTCTAGATTGGTTCAAGAGCTATCTGTCAAATAGAACGCAAATCACGGCTATACATAATACTGTCAGTAATCCTGTCGATATATCGTTTGGGGTACCTCAAGGGAGTGTGCTCGGGCCTATTCTATTTCTAATTTATATTAATAACCTATGTGACCTAGTAGGGAAAACCATATCTTTTGCCGACGACACTGCAATTATATTCGAAGGTGAAGACTGGAAAACGACCTTTGATAAAGCCAACAGAGGCATGCATATAGTTAGGAATTGGTTGGATAACTCGCTGCTTAGTCTAAATATAGAAAAAACAAAATTAATTACCTTTAGTATTAATATTAAAGGCCAACCCCCATCGGAGCACAGCGTCATTATTCATACATGTAATAGACAAATTGGTTGCAGCTGTCATACTTTAGAAAGAGTGGAATCGACAAAATATCTAGGCATCACCGTAGATAACAAACTAAGATGGCAAGAACATATAGATTTATTAGCATCTAAAGTTCGTAAACTGGGATATACCTTCAAAGAGGTAAGAAATATTTTAGACCCGAGAACTCTAAAAAGCGTTTATTATGCATTGTGTGAAAGTATCTTGAGCTACGGGGTGATAGGATGGGGCGGTTGTTCTAAGAACATTCTTTACCCCTTAGATATTGCACAAAAGTCGATTTTAAAGATTCTAATGCGAAAGCCGTATCGATATCCTTCGGAAGATCTTTTCAAGGAGTATAATGTGTTGGATACCAAGCAACTATATTTAAAAGCCACACTCTCCTATACTAAGTTTGACCAAATAAATATTTTTTCTCAAAGTACCATAAGAACGAGGTATTCCAAAGACCGTAATATAATAGTACCCAGAAGGAATACTGCTTTTGGTCAGCGCTCCTATACATTCATAGCCCCAAGGTTTTTCAATGCTCTTCCTGGTGATATAAAATCGACGCAAAATAAGACCCACTTTAAAAGGCTACTTACAAAATGGCTTATAAAAGAGGGACGACAAAAAATCACAAAAATATTGGACATTATATATTAATGTATTAATTCGAACACATTAATATTTAGAATTTTATGTTATACTATATTTTATATCATATTAAAATTACTTTTTATTATTGTATTTAATATTATTATTTTTAAATATATCTGTATGTGTATGTATGTATGTATATATGTGTATATATATTCTTAATCTTAGTTACATGTTTATTTTCTACTCCTAATTTTAAGTATTTATTAGTTTTTAAGGTAGTTGTTGCATGTTTATTCTTTTGTGATCAAATAATTATTTTATTACGACAATTTTTTATTTTTTTTTTATTTTTTTTGTTACAAAAATATTTTGTTTTTGTAATAATCACAATTATGAACAAGCACGCACAAAATTAAACGTTCACCTTAGAACAGGTCCCGGCCTAGTTAGGTGGCGTTGTCACTGGACTTTGCTATGTATTCATTTTCTGCTATTTATTCAATGTTTAAAATATTTAATGCATAGTTCCTAAGATAAAATTGTTTTAAATTATTCTTGAATTACTTAAATAAATAAATAAATAAATAAATATTAGGAAGTAAGCATACTAAAAAGTCTCCCCTCCTAGGTGGCGAGGGCGTGGAGGGGGGTGCGAAAAAAGGTTCCTTTTTATTATTTTTTTGCTTCTATCTTGGAAAGGAAAGGTAATTCTGTGGCGTTATATATTATTATGTATTATTATTAAAAGTGTTTTCTACATAAAATTAAACCTGATAAAATTTACCACAAGAATGATTATATTCATTTTTGTCGTATCATGCATAGTTTCCGAGATATCCGCGCTCAAAATTCACTAACTTTAAAAAAAAATACCTAACGCTGTTTGCTTTATTTGACTAGCTAACTCTTCTGTCCTTCATGCTATGAAAATGATAAGTATAAGAAAGTTTTAAAATATTGAATGTTATTCCATAATATATAATTTTTTACTATTTTATCTTCAACTGTTCTAAAGTTAGAGCAATTTTACCCTTATGAGTAAATTCCGAGATTTTGCAGAAAAAAAACTTCCGCATTTTTGAACGTGAACAGCCTGTTAACGTCTGCTAATCGCCGTCAATTAACTATGATGAAAAATTTAAAAGGTATCCATATTAATCAGTAGACAGTCATAACTGCAAAGCAATAAAACTTCCTGTCAAATTTCTACAACAAAAGTCGGCTGATTAACATCCTGAAAGTTACACTACAGGCACAAAGACTTAGAACCCTCTTCAAGCACAGAACGTCTATGAAGTTGCCACACGCCACCGCGGCTGCTGTTATTGGTGAGGATGTCGACCTAATAATGCTGTCGATGGTCAAAACACCTACTGACCAGGACTTAATTTTCGTCAAGCCTGGACGTACCTAGAAGTATCAAACTTACATTATTTTCTACCCAGAAGTTTCAGATCCAGAGGTTGCAAGACGTACTATTTATACATGCCTTCACTTGGTGCGATACGACCTCAGCAGCCTTCCGAAAGAGTAATCTGGGATTTATCATACTGTATTTGAAATCCCCACACGCCCAAGGGGCTGCTACAGTTTTCTCAGACCCTTCTTTAATCACGGGTGATATCGAGGAAGCTGGGAAAAGTGTATTGTGGGTAAATTATTCTTGAATTACTTAAATAAATAAATAAATAAATAAATATTAGGAAGTAAGCATACTAAAAAGTCTCCCCTCCTAGGTGGCGAGGGCGTGGAGGGGGGTGCGAAAAAAGGTTCCTTTTTATTATTTTTTTGCTTCTATCTTGGAAAGGAAAGGTAATTCTGTGGCGTTATATATTATTATGTATTATTATTAAAAGTGTTTTCTACATAAAATTAAACCTGATAAAATTTACCACAAGAATGATTATATTCATTTTTGTCGTATCATGCATAGTTTCCGAGATATCCGCGCTCAAAATTCACTAACTTTAAAAAAAAATACCTAACGCTGTTTGCTTTATTTGACTAGCTAACTCTTCTGTCCTTCATGCTATGAAAATGATAAGTATAAGAAAGTTTTAAAATATTGAATGTTATTCCATAATATATAATTTTTTACTATTTTATCTTCAACTGTTCTAAAGTTAGAGCAATTTTACCCTTATGAGTAAATTCCGAGATTTTGCAGAAAAAAAACTTCCGCATTTTTGAACGTGAACAGCCTGTTAACGTCTGCTAATCGCCGTCAATTAACTATGATGAAAAATTTAAAAGGTATCCATATTAATCAGTAGACAGTCATAACTGCAAAGCAATAAAACTTCCTGTCAAATTTCTACAACAAAAGTCGGCTGATTAACATCCTGAAAGTTACACTACAGGCACAAAGACTTAGAACCCTCTTCAAGCACAGAACGTCTATGAAGTTGCCACACGCCACCGCGGCTGCTGTTATTGGTGAGGATGTCGACCTAATAATGCTGTCGATGGTCAAAACACCTACTGACCAGGACTTAATTTTCGTCAAGCCTGGACGTACCTAGAAGTATCAAACTTACATTATTTTCTACCCAGAAGTTTCAGATCCAGAGGTTGCAAGACGTACTATTTATACATGCCTTCACTTGGTGCGATACGACCTCAGCAGCCTTCCGAAAGAGTAATCTGGGATTTATCATACTGTATTTGAAATCCCCACACGCCCAAGGGGCTGCTACAGTTTTCTCAGACCCTTCTTTAATCACGGGTGATATCGAGGAAGCTGGGAAAAGTGTATTGTGGGTAAATTATTCTTGAATTACTTAAATAAATAAATAAATAAATAAATATTAGGAAGTAAGCATACTAAAAAGTCTCCCCTCCTAGGTGGCGAGGGCGTGGAGGGGGGTGCGAAAAAAGGTTCCTTTTTATTATTTTTTTGCTTCTATCTTGGAAAGGAAAGGTAATTCTGTGGCGTTATATATTATTATGTATTATTATTAAAAGTGTTTTCTACATAAAATTAAACCTGATAAAATTTACCACAAGAATGATTATATTCATTTTTGTCGTATCATGCATAGTTTCCGAGATATCCGCGCTCAAAATTCACTAACTTTAAAAAAAAATACCTAACGCTGTTTGCTTTATTTGACTAGCTAACTCTTCTGTCCTTCATGCTATGAAAATGATAAGTATAAGAAAGTTTTAAAATATTGAATGTTATTCCATAATATATAATTTTTTACTATTTTATCTTCAACTGTTCTAAAGTTAGAGCAATTTTACCCTTATGAGTAAATTCCGAGATTTTGCAGAAAAAAAACTTCCGCATTTTTGAACGTGAACAGCCTGTTAACGTCTGCTAATCGCCGTCAATTAACTATGATGAAAAATTTAAAAGGTATCCATATTAATCAGTAGACAGTCATAACTGCAAAGCAATAAAACTTCCTGTCAAATTTCTACAACAAAAGTCGGCTGATTAACATCCTGAAAGTTACACTACAGGCACAAAGACTTAGAACCCTCTTCAAGCACAGAACGTCTATGAAGTTGCCACACGCCACCGCGGCTGCTGTTATTGGTGAGGATGTCGACCTAATAATGCTGTCGATGGTCAAAACACCTACTGACCAGGACTTAATTTTCGTCAAGCCTGGACGTACCTAGAAGTATCAAACTTACATTATTTTCTACCCAGAAGTTTCAGATCCAGAGGTTGCAAGACGTACTATTTATACATGCCTTCACTTGGTGCGATACGACCTCAGCAGCCTTCCGAAAGAGTAATCTGGGATTTATCATACTGTATTTGAAATCCCCACACGCCCAAGGGGCTGCTACAGTTTTCTCAGACCCTTCTTTAATCACGGGTGATATCGAGGAAGCTGGGAAAAGTGTATTGTGGGGTGGTTGAGTGTGTCACAAAAAATATCTCTAAACGCTTACCATTTCCATTCCTTTGTTAAATCGGTAGCCAATATCAAACCGCACATCTCATGCCTCCTACCAACTAATGGGGCAGCGACAGAACCTTCTCTGGGATCATATCACTAAGTACATATGTGGTTGGGATACGACCTGCCTTCTAATATGTATGGGTGGAAGCTAAACACCAACAAATTTCTAACCCCAATGCACAGTGAGTATCTTTGTCGGTGCACAGAGGATTGTCCCATCACCAAATGCGGATGCAGAAAGCCATCTCTCAAGTGTTCCTCTGCCTGCCAAACTGTCAGAGAAACTGTCCTAATAGAGTCCCCCTCTGTTGGACAATGAGGATGATGAACTCGACATTGCCCCTCTGCCTCTGCCCCTGACAGTTATCCCCTTTCTCAACGAATGAAGAAGATAATGAATAAGAATGCATCCCTGGACCAATTTTTCTTGACTAGCAGGACCCTCCCGCCCAAGAAAGCCAGGAATTCATAGTAATTATTACTGTATAAGTTTACCAACACCATTTACGAGTAAATGTGTTAATAAAATAAGTTATGTACAAATTGACGTAGACTCTGGAATCATCCTACCACAATACCTTTGCGGAGCTATATATATTTACTGTATATTATATGTATAGCATTAAATACAAGTAGTATTGCCTATGCAGAAGGTTATATAGCCCCTAGGAACAATAAAGATTCAGCAATTCTCTATAAATTTTCAATTTTGAGAATTATCAAAAAAACATCATGTAGAGTCATTTTATTTCTGTACCTATGAGAGATGGATATTTTAAAGTGGTTCTACGAAATTCAGGGTGTTGATATAATATTCAACAATACCAAACAATATTACTTTTGACGAGCTACACATGTACCTGAAAATGTATTATGTAATACATGTATACAAATGATTTCTTTATTCGCCACATATATATATATATATATATATATATATATATATATATATATATATATATATATATATATATATATATATATATATATATATATATATATATATATATATATATATATATATATATATATATATATATATATATATATATATATATATATATATATATATATATATATATATATATATATATATATATATATATATATATATATATATATATACAAATCTTTACAAATACTGAAAGAAGAGAAAACGAAAAAGGCGTGGAGTCGCTCCTGGTCGCCACAGACCAGATAAGTGCCCTTTCATTAATTTTATCATTTCATTTATTTAGTAATAAACATAATTTCAATTTGAAAAAATAATAATTTACACATTTACAATCATATATATATATATATATATATATATATATATATATATATATATATATATATATATATATATATATATATATATATATATATATATATATATATATATATATATATATATATATATATATATATATATATATATATATATATATATATATATATATATATATATATATATATATATATATATATATATATATATATATATATATATATTATTATTCCATATAACTTAGTAGATTGTCATAAATTTTAATTTAGTTTATAATTTTATTGATGTTTTTAAATTTAACTTTAAATTTTAAATTATACTCAAGTATTAGATAAGACTTGCCCTCTCGTCTCAAAAGAATTCATCGATGTTAGTACCACCTCAACACAGGTTCATACCTAGTGAGGTGGTAAACCGTCATGTCAAAAGATGAATTTTCTTTCTAAGCTAGGTATAATATATACACTTATTATAAACTGTTTTTTTTGTTAGAATAAGGATTTTCTTTGTAATTTGTATCTTGAATTATGGAAATAAATAAAATAAAAAAAAATAAATATATATATATATATATATATATATATATATATATATATATATATATATATATATATATATATATATATATATATATATATATATATATATATATATATATATATATATATATTATATATATCATATATATATATATATATATATATATATATATATATATATATATATATATATATATATATATATTATATATATATATATATATATATATATATATATATATATATATATATATATATATATGTATATATATATATACATATATACATATATATATATATATATATATATATATATATATATATATATATATATATATATATATATATATATATATATATATATATATATATATATATATATATATATATATATATATATATATATATATATATATATATATATATATATAGATATATATATATATATATATATATATATATATATATATATATATATATATATATATATATATATATATATATATATATATATATATATATATATATATATATATATATATATATATATATATATATATATATATATATATATATATATATATATATATATATATATATATATATATATATATATATATATATATATATATATATATATATATATATATATATATATATATATATATATATATATATATATATATATATAATAACTGACAATACAATAGTTAGGTTTTTCTGCAAAATATCGGAATTTAGACATAAACTTAAAATTGCTCTAATTTTTGAACAGTTGAAGATAAAATATTAAATTATCATACATTCTTTAAAAGAAAATAATATTTTACAACTTCCTTCTTCCTAACTTTTTCGTAGGACGAAGGGCCGAAGAGTCTGCTAGTCAAATTAAGCAACAAAGATCATTTTTTGTGTTAGCTAATTTTGAGTGCGGATATCTCGGAAATCATTCAAGGTAGTGTAACGGACCTTAAGTCTATTACATGCGATCAACAAATGCATCGATTTCCAGTGAAAGCCACAGACACAATTCAGCTATTATTTTGACTCGTGCTGCTATGAATCAGCACGATGAAACAATACTTTTACTCGGAATATTTTCGGATTGCATCATTGATCGGCCTATATAAACTGGCGCAAAAGCAACCAAATTATCATTCCTCGAGTGGTCATGTCTCCAGATAGCGATGGCACACTTCGGTGTCCCGGCTTCTCGGTCACATATCATTCCCCGAGTGATCACCTTCCCCCAAGGTTGCGACGGCATTCGGCACTCTCTCTCACGAGTTAGGTCAACGAATCCGGCTTCTTGGTTTCCTTTCCTCATTCTCCCTGAGTCTCGAAGCATCAGTCTGTAATCCCACAGACTCGAGCAGTGCCCAGTACAAGATACTAGGAGCACACGCACAATCCTCTTCCACTACTCCCATATAACCTCCGTCGCGCAACCCTCGCGTCTCGATAAATTATTTCGCGCATCTATACACTCGCGTCAACGTAAATTATTCGTTATAACTGGCAATATTCAAACCTTCGATCAATAAATTCGTTCTACTTCATTCTAAACCGCCTTTCAATAAGGAGATAACTCGTAAGTTGATACCACCACCTCACACCGAACAACCTGGAGTCTTGTGAGGGGTGGTCCCTCACAGTAGTAACAAAATGAATAAAATCAATCTTGTAGAAAATTTATCAGTTTTAATTTTGTATACACTACTAGATGGCGCTGTAGCACATCAACTTCTATACCGCTCAACCGGTCGCATGAAAATTTGTATACCTATGTATTTAAAGCACTGATAATATTTTCGCGCTATCGACTTTGTTGTAACTCGCCGCTAGATGGCGATGCAGCACATAAACTTCTATACCGTTCAACCGATCGATAGGAAAATTGGTATACATAGGTATGAGCATTAATAATATTTTCGCGCTAACCACTTTGTCGAAACTCGCCACTAGAGGGCGCTGCAGAACATTCAATTCTATGCCGTTCTACCGATCGCCATGAAAATTAGTATACATAGGTATTTGAGAACGGATAATATTTTCGCGCGATCAACTTTTCGTAACTCGCCTTTAGATGGCGCTGCAGCACATTAACTTCTATATCGTTCAACCGATCGCCATGAAGATTGGTAGGTATTTGAGAACGGACATAACACGGGCAACGCCGATTAATACCACTAGTACTGCATAAAATTTCCAAAAAAAGCAAAAATATATATATATTAAAATCGGAATATTTTGTACGCTCGTAGACACCTAACAGAAGTTCCGGTGAATAGTGATTTTTATCATCACGATACGAGGAATACATCCAATCGCCACATAAACCGACAGCGACATAGCAAAGTTCGATACAATTTTATTCACCAAAATTTGCCCTACTATAATAAGATTCCAGAGCAAATGAAAATCCTTGGAGAGGACCAATTTAAAAAGATAATTATAAATAATTTGGTAAGAAACCCAATTTATGGTATAAGGGAGTTTGAAAATTCCGAGTTTATTTTCCATTTTGATGATTAATGAAATGCGTAAAGTTTTATACATAATGGTATTATGATAGCTGACATTCTAATTTTTATATAATTTATTATAGGTACATCTTTTCATTTTTAAAAAAATACGAAGGCATATTGCTGGCTTGACAATTAAATAAATTTTCCTTTATTTACTCTACACAGAATTTGAATTTCTATTTTAATATATTAATCTCCCTGACTCTTAAATCACATGAGTATATTTTGATTATTTATATGTAGGTAATATTTAATATTATATGACAGCCATGACAACTATCACGATAGTTATGTTTTAAATAATAATTTTTTTAGCATTTAATTTTGTGAGGCATCCAAGTGTAGGATTGCCTATCTACTGGAGTAGTTGATTGTATTATATTGTATTGTAATAACTGTTTTTTTTTTTTAAATGACCAAAAAATTTATTATATTTTACTCATTATAAAACTAATCTATACTAATATTATAAAGAGGTAAAGTTTGTGACGTTGTAGGAAGTAATCTCTGGATCTACTGAATCGATTTTGAAAATTCTTTTACCAATAGAAAACCACATTATTTTGTGAGTGTCATAGGCTATATATTAATCCGAAAAATGAAAAGACCTTTTCGTGGTAGTCGGATTTCCAAAGTAAGTCGGAAAAAACGGTCGAACGAAAACGTTTCTAACGAACGCTGCCTTAACGATGAGAGATATAAGTTTAAGTTCTAGAGAAAAGTTGTAGAGCTTGATAATGCCTACAAAAAAGTCAGCGACAGCATATGTCTAACTTTAATATTTAAGTAACAAAAAGTAGTATTTTATATTAAAAAAATAATTTCAATCGTTAGGTCATGTTTATTGATCATATTATCAACAATTATGAATTATTATCAAAATAAGTAAATTTATCGTCTCAAGTGTTTAAAACAAAAGACTTTTCACTTTTACTGCATAAATGGATAGATAAGACACTCACAAATAAGACACTCACAAGAAGACTTTCACAAATAACGGTAATATAGTCAAATTGGCACGCAAATACATACATACATATGCAGTAAAAATATAACCCTTCTTTTGGCAGTCAGGAAATAAATCATAGCACTCGGTACTAGCCAAACCACATTCATAATTTCATCACAAGTAAA